>JXCR01078966.1:10420-43556 GCA_002079205.1 Phalaenopsis hybrid cultivar
ATACTAACCTCATATTTTTCACAGTTTAAATGAAAGAGCATTATAACTCAAATCCTGTATCTATCTTGAAAGATAAACACAAGACTTGAGGGTGAGGCTCGATTAAATAAACTAAGAAAAATATGACATTCGTTTGGTCCATGAAACCATTTTATTTGCCAATAAGTTTCCTTATTTAATACGAGAATCAAATAGGATTTATATCAAGCTGAGTTTGGAAATGCTTCCTATAAGGGAAAGCCCCTATAGTTATTTACACCATAAATGATCGGAGTTACTCAAGAAAAATCTCGATAAAAATCAGGGAATATTATCTTCAAAGAGGTCAAAAGGATAGGAATTTTCAACAAAATCGGACAAAGAGGTGTGAAAGGGGTATGGTTTAAATTTGGAACATCTTAATGTAGAGTCCAAGGAAGGAAAAACTAGGGGATGTCATAGATTCGGAGGAGAACCTCAGTGACTTCCCATGCTATCTTATGGCTTGGCTTCAATTTTGTAGAGAAATATTTAAGTATTTAATCCTGCAAATTTTATTTGTTTAGGGCTTACATTTNATTTAATAAAAATATAAAACCGAATTTTACATCTATATGTTATTTTATATTTAATTAATAAACAAAACAAACATATAATTTTAATAATTAAATTAAATCTCTAAAAATCATGAAAATCGGTACACATGATCCTCTGACTTGGGTGAACTTATAATGATTTTCTTAAGGACATATGTCTTATTTTGATTGATTTATTAAATTTTCATTTAAATACACTATTTTGCATTAAAAATAATTATAAAAATTAAATTAAACTTGAAAAATCTCATTTTCTCCTCTGATGTTTTAATTAACCCATGAGTGAGGTAACATAAAATTTTCAAGTCATTTAAGGCTAATTTAACAAATTATAGTGTGTTGAAGCCCTAGGGAAAAAGTATAATTTTGGAATTTAGAGCTTAATCAATATTTAGGTCTAATCAAGAGGGTAAAGGGGAAATAAGTGATCTTAAAATAACATGTCTTGATGATTGAAACACAAAATGGATAAGTGGTAGAAACTAAACTCACTTTAAAACTCATAAAGGATAAATTTATGATTTTTCAAATAAATGAATTTTGGAAGAATAGTTAAATAGGAAGATAGTAAAGTGAGGGGCTTGATTTTAGAAGATTATAACTCACTGATTTTAACCCGCAACCAATGGTTATAAAAATGATTTATAATTCATGATAAGGATTAATAATATAAATATTAGAAAAATCTTTTTTTTGCAAATCTACCTATTAAATCTTAAGGGCTTAGTAGTGAACTGGGCTAAATCAAAATTTTGTCTAATGAGGTTTAGACAATAACTTATATTTTTAAACCTTTCAAAACACTACAAGCCCATTCTTTCAAAATCAAATTAATTAAATTTCTTAATAAAATCAAGTTGTCCCCAAAGGGTCTTTACCTATATAACTCATAAATAAGATATTAAGTGATGATTACCCCTTTTAAGAGATAATCAAAACATCATGATTCACTTAGCATAAGGGTATTAATTGGATGAACTATATAGTAAACATAATAAAACCAAAACAAACTTAAGATAATTCTAAGGAATATGAAATGTCTAGGGTATTACCCGAAACTTCTTCATAATCCTTTGAAAATCTTGTAGGACATTTGGACTTATTATGATTTGCTTAATGGAATCATCTTAAAAATTTAAACCCATTAAGTTATGACATAGGATCTGGCAGACACACCTTAAATTTGTATTTTATACTTTCCTTATAAGCACACTTTAATTCTTGCAAAATTATATATACATTTATGTGCTTTGCATGTACTGACTTTTCAAGTGGAGGAACGAGAAGACTCACTAGGTACACTTTTACAGTTTACAATGCTTTCTTTTCTTGTACTTTATACACTGTACTTTTATGCTTACGAACTTGCAGGCTAAACAACAATGTCACCCTGCATGAAAACCATAACTTCTAGGATAGCCACAAAACTAAAACCAAAACCAAATTAAATTTGACCAAGATAAAATTTACAGCCACAACATTCAAAATATAAGACAACTCAAAATTTAATCACAAACAACAATTGNGAACTACTAGGATAGCCACAAAACTAAAACCAAAACCAAATTAAAATTGACCAAGATAAAATTTACAGCCACAACATTCAAAATATATGACAACTCAAAATTTAATCACAAACAACAATTGCAACTAAATTAAGATGTCTCTACCGGATGATCAGGAATCCCTCAGAAGAGGTAATCTACGGTTGCTAACGATACTTCCCACGGTCTAGATGAAAGTAATCAAATAGAAAATAGTGGTACCAAAATGAGGGAACCGTAGGATCCTAACCGGTGTCACTCTAATAAACTTTAATATTCCACATAATATTTAAAGAACTACAACCATAGGGACTTCTGATTTGACATCATAACTTGACACACTAGAAAACTTAAACTCGTCACAACAAGGAGCTTGGAGCTAGCATTATGGGCAGCACAACCACCTTCAACAGCAAGAGGAACTACAACAACATATCCTTCTTAAGAATTAAGCAACAAAGCCATAGAACTTGTAGGTTATTTGCTTATGCAACGTAAATCCTCACCTTATCTTCAGGCCTTTATACAACTCTGTTATACATTATAAGCCCTAACTCATCTTAGAATTCCGAGGTTGTCATTTATCACGACCTAAATCCTCATATCTTTCAGGCTATTTGTGTGATCGTCTCACACAAGTATAAGCCCTACTTAATAAAATCAACAGGATGAAACACTTAAATATTTCTCATCAAAATTGAAGCCAAACCATAGGATAGCTTAGGATGTCACTGAGGTTCTCTCCCAGATCTATGACATCCCCTAGTTCTTCTTCCTTTGGACTCTACAATAAAATGTTCCAAATTTGAGTCATTCCCCTTTCACAACACTTTGTCCGATTTCATTGAAAAATTCTATCCTGTTGAACTTTTCAAAGAAAATATTCCCTGATTTTTATTGAGAATTTTCTTAGGTGACTTCGATTATCTAAGATGTAATTAACTATAGGGGGTCGCCCTTATAGGAAGCTTTTCTGAACCCAACTTAAAATGAACCCTATTTAATTCTTCATATTAAATATGTTAAATTATCATCAAATAAAATGGTTTCGCAGACCAAATGAATGTCATTTATTTCTTAGTTTATTTGATCGAGCCTCATCCTCATGTCTTGTGTTTATCCTTCGTGATAGATATAGGGTTTGAGGTATAGTGCTTTTTTATGTAAACTATGAAAGGTATGAGGTCCGATTGATTTCATATTTTTCTAAAACTTATACATATATATATATATATATATATATATATATATATATANAATATGGTAAATTATCAGAAAATAAAATGGTTTCACAGACCAAATGAATGTCATTTATTTTTTAGTTTATTTGATCGAGCCTCATCCTCATGTCTTGTGTTTATCCTTCGTGATAGATACAGGGTTTGAGGTATAGTGCTTTTTTATGTAAACTATGAAAGGTATGAGGTCTGTTTGATTTCATATTTTTCTAAAACTTATACATATATATATATATATATATATATATATATATATATNTTTCGTTGTTGTAATTGAAGTATTGCTTTTTATAAAATTTAGTCCGTAGTTCTCACTTCTCCCTGTGGGATCGATATCTAGGACTCCATTAGAGTCATATATTACGTGAGCGATATGTATACTTACGTTAACAAATTTGACTTTAATATTATTGAATATTATATTTATACATCTTTATCAAATCAAACATATATATAAAGTCGCGGTCAAGTTTTTGGGCGCTGTTGCTGGAATTTAAATCTTTTAGTAGCACCACTAAATTCTTGTATTTGTCGATTTACAAAAAGTCGGTCAGAACACTGAGTTGATTTTACTTCCAATTATAAATAATCGGCATTGGACATTACTAGTTGGGGCAATAAAGGAGCGTAGATGGAGATTTTACGACTCCTTACCAAATAGAATGCATATGAATGTCACCGACGCCATTGTAAGTAATTGTATATACTACTGAGTGGTAGTGAAGTTACTTTTACGACTCATACTTAATTTCAAATAATTTTGTAGATTAAACATTTTTGGAATGATGCTGGCCAAACTTTCAAATTTGATATGAGAAAATGGCTGGTACATATGGCCAGGGGCATTCCAGTACAAAGCAACAGTTTTGACTGTGGAATATTTGTATGTAAATATATGGAAATAATAGTGCAAAAGAATAAAGCTGATTGGAAAGAATACTTGGAATGGCAGAAGTCTATGCCACTATTTAGAGCTAAAATGGGACATAAGATATACAAATTTGCTTTATCAAGAACATGATCATAGGTTTATGTCTATTACCATTTAACCCTTTAGTCACCCAAGAAATCATCATTTTTTGCTAAAGTTATTAAGGAATGACATAGTTTTCTTTGTTTATAATGCACATCCAGCTTTCACCCAAGAAGCATGCTCATTAACTGTTTGCTCTTAAATACATGCACAGGGTAGTTCCTTTTAATTGTTCATTTCGAACTTTCTGCAGCTGCATTTTATATCCAAACTCGAACTGTTGAAGTGAACAACCCAAGTAGTGTTGAACAAGTGGTCATCCAAATTCTTAATGAAAAACTCATTCTCATTGTTTGTAGATGCATGTAATTGAAGACACAGGACCCGTGTATAAACTCTTCCTCAAACATTGTGTACAGCTTCCTTGAGTAAAATGCAGTTGTCTGCCTCAGTATTGGGCTGCTCTTTACGACAGGAGTAATCATAGATTGATCACATTTGAAATCCTCGTCCTTTTCATTTTGCCTCCATGTTCTCATTACATTTTCGATGCCCAAGAAACAATTTGTAATAGAACTAGTTGGTTTTGAGACACCATGACATATGTTATTAGTTGACTTACTCCTCTGTGTCGATAAAATTCCCATTCCAAATACATCCTTATTAAAAGTTGTAGACCACTTATGTCTAATCTTGTACATATCATCTAACCAAATATTGTCCTGGAGATTACCTGTCTCAATCATCACCCTCCATGTCTCATTAAATATCTCTTCAGCTCGCATTTGCTCAAGCATTTATAAAAAATATTATTGACAATCCTATTTCGCACGTCGCAATGAACCTTTGTAGGCAATTTCTTATTATATGTGCCACTGACATAATCTATGTCGGGTATTTGGCAAAATTTCTGCTATTGCTCTAGCCATAGCCTGATCCTGATTAGTGTAGATTGTTATTAGATGATTATCACCCATGATGCGGATGAAGGTTTTAAAAAGCCATTTGAACGAGTCTGTCGTCTCCTCCGACAAGAATCCGACTCCAAATAAAACATTCTGTCAATTGTGGTTAACACCAAAAATAGGAGCACAACATAGGTTATATTTATTTAACCTATAGCTTGTATCAAATATAATCACATCTCCAAAGCAGTCATAATCAAGCCTGGATGTCCCGTCGCTCCAAAAAAAACTCATCAGCCTGCCGCTCACATCTGTTTCAAAATCCCATTCAAACATGCTATCCTCAGCACGTCTCTCTGCAAACAACTGCAATAAAGCATTCGCATCACCATTTTCAATTCTACATCTCCTCTCCCTCTGAATGAAATTGAAAGCATCTGTCTTTATGCATTCCAGGTTCTCTACACCCCCAACTTCTTGGGCTAGGTAGTTAAAAGCGTCTGTTGGTCTAATCCCAGATTGTGTCATGGATCTAAGCACATTTGCATTTACTTCACTTATCTTTCTGCTGGAACGCAACAAGTGCTTGTCACCGGGGTTCGCTAGTGAGTTGTTATGCGATTCAATTAATTTTTTAACTGTCCAATTGTCTTCCTCAACAACTTTGTATCGAATCATTGCAGGACAACCTATTCTTGTTTCTGCTCTTCTATATTTAACAGTTTCTGTAATCTTCAACTCTTTCTTGAAACCTGTTTTTCCACATACGAAGTCCTTCGACTTGATATTTCTGGTGTTAGTCCAAAACGTAGCGTGATCCTTACGAACACTGAATCCGATATGATGAGTGTAAGCACAATATACTTCATAAGCTTCTTTCTCATTGTGGACCAACGTTTCGAGTAATATGTTTCCTCTTTGCTCGATACAACTAGCATTACTCTCACTAAACTGCAAGAAATATAATAAAATGGTAGACTCAATAGAAAGCTCAAAAAATATCCCTAAACTTCATAATGACATCTCAAAATAAAAAATCTTCAACTAACCTAAAATCATATACCTCTAAAAACTTGAGTTTAATGAAGGATATATTAATTACTCCAATGTTTAATTCACTGTTTTTATTACACATAATACCATGCAACTATGTAAACATGCCTCCATTTAAGAAAACCATAAACTAATAATAAGAAAACATACAAAAAACAGAAGAAACATAACACAACATGCATACAAAAAATAGATATATCGTAAATATAAGAAAATCATAACAGTAAAGAACATAAAAGAAAACCCTAAACTAATTATTATAACAACACATCTCCAAACATGCCTCCATTTTAAGGTCCACTTCTTCTGTCCTGTCCGGATAACGTCCATCTTCTCCTTCTGCGTCATGCACTGCGTCGAACATAAACTGGCACTCTCTGTAGTCGTACTCCATCTTCAAGGTCAAGAGGTCAAAAAGCTTGAAGTTGCCGGTGCAGGAGAAAATGGCCAGAGAACAATGAAACAGTAAACCTAACTGCTTAAATACCATGCTTCGCGCTCACCAATTTAAATCATGTACAGTGTAGTTACATTTACGGTACAAGGACGGTTGCAACTGAAGGAGCATAATCCTACGTTACATGGCAGTTACAACATGGGTACAATCTCTAATCTATGCGGTTACAATCGTTGTTCTACTATACGGGCTTCAAAGTCTATTATATGGAGGTTATAATCGAGTTACAGTGATATTAAAAAGTTACTTCTGCGGCGTTCATCATTATATGGAGGTATATAACGAGTTACAGTGATAGTACAAAGCTACTTCCGCAGTTTCAAGCAGGTTACACCCACGGAAGATATATCTGGGGTATATCACGGTTACAAGCGCATTACAAGGCCCTGTACCTCAGAAGGTATATCTTGGCTATACTCCAGTTACAAGAGCGTTACTTGGACCTGTACCGCGGAAGGTACATAGCTAGTATATCCTGGTTACAATTGGATTGCAGCAGGTCGACCACGGGAGATATACAAAGGGTATATCGGAGTTACATATCAAGGTACAAAAGAGTTATTCCATGGGTCGGGTAACGGGTCACACACGGATATATTTTGATTTATTATATTTATTTAATGCAATGGGCCCACCAAAGATTATGTGGCGTCTTCTGATTGGATATCGCACGCATCGCTGCGTGCTTCTTACGTAGGCAAATTTTTTCCCCGAGAAGGAGGAGTTCGGGCAGAAGATGTCAGGGAGAGAAGTCAACTCTCCGTCACGTGCAGGAGAGGGTGCAGCGAGGAGTTTGGGTAGGAGATGTCGGCCTGGGTCGCGAATGGGAGGAAGGGAGAAGCCATGGGTGCTTGAGCTAAATTAGGGATTTAGGATTTTGAAAAAAAAATGCTTCTCTTTTTTTATATATAATATTTAATGCTTTAAAATCCTTTAATTCCTGTGTTATTCATCTATGCATGTAACTATAGCAAAGTGCATGTTCTTTCTAGGTAAATCCGACATTATAAATGCACCGGCATAATCCATTTCGTCATCCGAAGTCATTTGGACAACCTCGTCGACGATCGGATCAAAAATACTTCAAATTTGGTTTTCGTCAAAATTTCAGTTCGCGATCGATCATTTTAAAAAATTATTTAAGCTTTCGACAAATAACGATGCAGACAATGTGAATTGTGGTATTTGAACGTGTCGACTGAACGAATTGCAAAGTTTATGGGCGCGAAGGTGAAAATTGTGCAAAAGACCATCCTAAGGCCTAAAGGTCCTATAGGGAATCCCTTTGAGTTCCCTCATGTTAGTTTCAACCTTTTCAGTGCTAGAGGTCAAGAACCACACGCGAAACTTCAAAAGAGTATAGAAGCGGTTTGAATTTTTAAAATGAGGTGGGTCCCATTTCTAAGGATCTAAGATAGTCGAAGGGATAATCATAATGCTAGACCCTAAATCCTAAGAAGAAACTAAACCTCACAAAAAATGAGGTCAACACAACATCGAAGCTTCCACCACAAAAGAAAGAAAATAAAAAATGAAGCTGAGAGGATTAGAGGCCATTGTAGCATAGGGGCTGTTATTCCCTTTGTACCTTCTTCTTCTTCTATTCCTATTTTTTTTCATATATTGTTTGTCTCAAATTTGGGGACAAAATCCCTCGATCTGTTAACTTTGTATGACTTATTTTTTATCCCTTTGGGGACAGTTAATGCAAAGGCTTTTAATTTCGATTACATTTTGTCTATTTTTAAGATGACATTGCCGAAAACAACCAATCTAATTTCGATCCCGTAGACAATTATCAAATCGTACACTATCCCGATGGCTCCAATAATGATCATAAATACATTAATAATGAAAATTATTTCAATGATAGCAAAAATAAAGATGACATTGCCACATTAACATTGCAAGGAGTGTGTATTTCCATAGGATTGGAATTATCAGACGCATAGACAAAAGAGTCAGATAAAATGTCTGAAGAAGCTCCACCTTCAACACAAGAACAAGAAGAAGTAACTAAAGTTCATCTATGGAGGGGGAAGTTCTACCTTCAAGAATAGCCCATATAGAGAAAGAAACAAATGGTTATGCCAGAAGATGCAGTTCCACTAGTGCAAGAAATATTAGCTCAAGAAAATACTGATAAGTCTTATAACAAAGTGGACTACATGGTTCTGCCCATTTGGGAAAATTACCAAAAAAAATTAACCATCTATCATGCCCTCATTCTCTTTAAGGAAATGAGGGATTCATTAATAGAAGCCCTTTTGGATCCTAAAATCTTTCTAGCTCAGCTTGCTAGTACTTCCTTAAATGAGGCTTATTCGTTGGAATGATCGGCCAAGGTTACATTTTCTGATAATGACTTACTAGTGGGCACAACAGAATAAAATCTCTCATTACATGTCAAGATAAATGTTGACAACATCATACTCTCAAGGGTGCTTATTGACTCCAGCACTTTGATAAACATTATGAATGTAAGAACTCTTGCTTATTTGGACATCAATGCTCATAGGCTAACGAAAGACAAGAAGATTCTATGAGAATTCAACCAAAAAGGAGAAAGAGTCGTAGGGTAAATCACATTACTCCTAAAAATTGCTGATTTTGTGATAATGGCCAAACTCCATGTCATAGACTCCAAGACGTCATTTAATGCAAGATGTTTGATTTTGTGAATACAAGATGGATCCTTCTTTGCTACACCAATGTATCAAATATCCACACAAAGGACTAGAATATTGTATTAAAGGTGATTTGCAGCCATTCTCGGTACATGAGATCGGCATACATGAAGATACGACATTCTACACCCCTTTAAAGAAGACAACTTTCTCTAGAGATGTGATGATAAATGCAGAAGAAAAAGATAAAATTAAGAAAATGGATGAAAAAGATATTTTAGAAGAAAAGAAAATTGAGAAGTACCATGCTACGACTCAACCAAAGAGTGAAGACCCTTGCAAACTTCGTGCCCGAGGTCAAGGCTGGGGAGGAAGATGAGGGAATGAAAACCTAACTGTTGAAGTAAAGAAACTTTCAAAGATTAATATCTACTTGGACTCCAATTTTGAGGAAGAAAGAAAGAGAAAAACAATAATGGTGGTAGCTCAAAAGGATCCACAGTTCAAAAGATCTCTCGAAAATGAAGAAGAAAAGAAAGAATATGAGTCCATGTGTGAGAGAATCAATCATTATGTGCAAGCTATGACCCAAACTTCTATTTTCTCAAATAAAATTGTGAGTTTGGTGGTCAAAGAAGTACATGGTGAGGGTATAAAACCTATTAAGTTTCGACATGCTTCCTCTTCTTCTAGTTCTGAAATAGATGAAAATTTCTTAAAATTAATGGAACTTTTTATTGAACATTATTCCCCTTATGTTCAGAAGTTTGTTCAACATGGTTTAATACCAAAATAATGGTCAACCAACTGATCCCACCTCTTTGAAAAATTATGGAACAATCAACAATGAAACCCTAAAACAAAAGAAGGTGTTAGATTCGGTACACTAAAACCTCAGAATAACATATAATTTTGTTTTGTTGTCACCGAAGAACCTGATCTTAAATGTGCAGAAGCGCCCGATTCTAAAGAGTCTTCAATTGAAGATGTGCTATCGCAATTCAAAGAAGAAATCAAAATCAATTGTATATGAGCTAAAAAAATCAACTTGGGAACAGAAGAAGAACCAAGGCCAACATTCAGCAGCTCCCTACTTAATGACATTGATGTAAAAGAAATACTCCAACTACTCAAAGAATATAAAGATTACTTTGTTTGGAGTTACAATGAAATTCATGGACTTGCTCCACATGTAGTAGTCTATAAACTAAAAAAAACAAACTGTGATCCCAGTAAAACAAGCTCCAAAAAGAATGTGCATAAAAATTAAACAACAAATTGTGGCCGAGGTTAAAAAATTTATTGATGTCGGCTTTGTCCAAGAAGAAAAATATCTGACTTGGCTAACATAGTGCCGGTGAAAAAGAAAAATGGCCAAATTCAGATATGCGTTGACCTTAGAGATCTGAATAAAGCCTATCCAAAAGATGAATTTCCCTTTTCGATCCCAGAGTTGATGGTGGATATTGCGTCAGCACATGAAATATTCTCATTCATGGACAGATTGTCAGGGTACAATAAAAAATGTCTTTAGAAGATGAACCGAACACAGCCTTTCAAACACTCATCGGGATTTACTGTTATAAAGTAATGCCTTTTGTACTTAAGAATTTTGGTGTGACATATCAACAGACTATGACAAGAATCCTCAATGAACTCATCAACAACTAGGTCGAGTGTTATGTGAATTACTTAGTCATTAAATAAAAGGATGACCATGTGTACGATTTGAGAATCATCTTTGAACGATTATGAAAATCCAATCTGAAGATGAATCCTTAAAGAGTGTATTTGGTGTCACCTGAAGGAAATTCTTAGGATTTGTTGTTCGTCATTATGGGATCACCCTCTTAAGACTGAGGCGATCATAAATATGCCTCCTCCAAAGAATTTGACGCAACTACCATTTTTGTAAGGACAATTGGCATATATAAGATGTTTCATTTCTAACTTATCAGGTAGGTGTCAATCTCTCACCACCTTAACTATAAAAGATGCCAAATTTGTGTGGGATGATAAATACCAACATGCTTTTGAAAGCATCGAATAATATTTAATGGCATCTCTTGTTTTAGTAGCCTCTATCTTGGGAAGGCCTCTAATCTCTTACACTACAATTTTAAAAGACTCTCTCGGAGTTTTGCTAGCCCAAATCAATGACGAGGGTAAAGAAAGTGCATTGTACTGCCCAAATCATCGCCGCTCAAAAACTCAGGCATTACATGCTCTCTTATAAGGTGAATGTCATCTCAAGAATCAACCCTCTGCAATAGTTAGTGACTCGACCAACACTCTCTGGAAGATTGACAAGGTAGACAATGATATTGATCTAGTGTGACATAACTTGTGTACCTCTCCACACCGTTAAAGTTCAAATGCTGGCAAACTTCCAAACAGCACATTCAATACCAATATGGTCCCCTCTTAATGATGACCTACCCGAAAAACAGATATTGGAGCTCAAAGATTCTCATAGTCATCATTGGAAACTTTAATTTGATGGGTCTTCATCTGCTTTTAAAGAAAAATATATGTAGATAATCGTACCTGGAAAGGCAGGGATAGGATTGGTTTTCATTACTTCAGACTGAGCAATGATACCATTTTCTTATCACTTTACATAGCCTTGCACAACCAATGAAACTGAGTACAGATTGCTCATAACAGGCTTAAAACTTAAGATCTTAATGGAAATCAAGGACATCAACATCTACGAGGATTCTTATCTCATCATCAATCATGTTGTTGGAAAGTACAAGACTCTGAAACCAAGGCTTGAACAATACTTTCACTGTACAATGAAACCTCCAAAACAAATCCCAAGTGTTACACTTTTTCAAGTTCTGAGGAAAAGCAACTCATTAGCAGACACTTTATCAAAGCTCGCAAAAAAAATTCTCCAACCCAGAAGAAGACCATGTTGTAATTTTAGTGCAAGGATGACAAGTTCTCTCCCAAATAAACATGGACAACCTTCATAAAATTGGTGTTGACGTGACAATAACAACTACCAACATAGAAGAATATAAATATTTGATGACAACCAATTATTGAATATTTACAGCCTAGAAGACTATTAGTAGACAGTTCAACTGCAAATTAAATTAAACAACAAGCATTGTCTTACGCCCTTGTGAATGATGTCCTCTACTGTAGTCTTTTAACCAGATGTGGTTGTGGTGTTTGAGCAAATCTGAAGCCTAAGATATTGCTAAGGAAGTCCATTCAGGCCTTTGCGGTGCACATCAATTGGAGCAAAAAATGAAAATAAAAATAAAAAGACTTAGATACTATTGGTTGGCTGTAATGACATATTGCTTAGAAGTTGTCAAGAAGTGTCACCATTGTCATGTGCATGGGGTGGTCTTACACCAACCTTTGAATATGCTACACCAAAAAATTGTGTCGTGGTCATTTGATTTTTGGGGGCACAAACATAGTGGGCTCTGTGGACCCTCCATCATCTAGAGGTCATCAGTTTATCCTTGTCACTACAGATTATTTCTCCAAATGGGGCAGAGGTTGTACCTCTCAGGGAAGTCAAAGCAAATCAAGTCTTCTTAATTTTTAAAGCAAAAATTTTTCACAGAATCTGAGTGCCTTGAAGGATAATCTCAGATAAAGGGACAACCTTCAAGAAAAAAAAATAAATAGCTTTGTTTTAAGTCATGGAATAGATTGAAAATATTAAACAATCTATTACCCCAAAGCTAACGGTTTAGTCGAAGCCTTTAAAAGGACTTTGGTTCAAATCTTGAAAAAGACATTAACTAAAAACACAAGACAGTGGCATGAGAAGTTCTTAGAAGCTTTGTGGGCTTACCATACTACAAACCGAACACCGACACTGTCAACATCGTTTGCTCTGATGTACGGGTCTGAAGTCTTACTTCCACTCAAGGAGCAACTTCCCCTCTCAGAGTAGTAGTTGCCAACAAGATAACTGAAAAATAAAATGCAAAATTATGGCTCAAAGAACTTGATAGTATGGAAGGAACTCAACAAAACTTTGAACTATATCAAGCAAAGAATGATACAGGCCCACAAAAAGTTGGTTCATTCAAGAACATTCCAAATCGGTGACTTGGTCTTATTACTTCAGAGACTATTCTTGCCCACCGTAAAATAGGTGGGAAATTCAAACCAACATAGAGGGTCTATTTATTGTCAAGAAGACATATTAAGGAGGATTCTACCAGCTGAAAAATTGTCAATGAGAAAGAATTATTCCCCCAATCAATGGAAGATATTTGAAAAAATATTATGCAACATGAAAAATTAAAAATGCCCTGCTTTGTAAACCAAGATGATTAAAACAAATCAATTAAAAAAATTTGAATGAGTTTTGGTTTTTTCAATCCTATTTCACTTGCAAATTAAAATTCTTGTGTTTGGTAAACTTTCTTTCGTTCATTAGATTGGTACATATGAACCTCCCTCCGCAATGACAAATAAATCTCGGACTAATATATATATATATATATATATATATATATATATATATATATATGAAAGTGACAAACAAAGTAAAACCAAAAAATGCATAAATAACTAAACAATCACCTTGACACTCGATATACACATTGACATTTTTCTTATGCTTCACAGGAAAATGTCGGAACCCATACTTGTTTACACTTTTTGTAGTGGTGTGTGCTTGGCCCATGACTGTAGGTGTATGCAAAGAGGAGTAGTGATTCATTCAACTTTGACATAGTGCAAATGGAACTATTGTATAATGGCCCGTTGGTGTCCATCATTGAACGAGAGGAAGTCAAAGAAAAAGAACCCATCTTGGAATTTTATGCTCACTCATAATAGAACATCAAGAGGAAGATGGAGTAAACAAAACAAAGATTAACTACTGATGGAAAAAGACTAAAATTAGTAGTATTCACCACTGCATAGGGAATTATGGATGCATCCTTAACAGAGCTAACCAAAATAAAAGTGGGGTTGACATGTACTCAATGAAGAAATCTGAATAAACGGTTAAAGAGAGTCAAAAGATAGAATAAATAGGAGCTACTGCTACAGCCCATGGAGGAGGATTTGATAGAGTGTGAGTTCCAGATTCTATAATATACCTTTGGGAAATCATACCCTATGCTTGGGATAGAAAACTTTGATCCCGAGGAAGACGATATGGAGAGGTGCATCTTCGCTCCAACTCCATACACTACACAAGTTGTTGATCCCATGGTGCTTGATAGAACATTTTTAAAGAATAAGTGGGGCATAAACATACCCTTATACAATAGTTCTTCCAGTACTTCTGAAAAGTCAATGGCAGGAAGATCAACATATTGGAGGGTGTGCAACTTTTCACCAGGGTATTTAATAAGGAAGAACAAGAGATCATTGTTGAACATGTGATAGAGGCCCACGACAGAGGGTGAGCTAGGTATTTAAAAAGGAAAACTTATTCGGAGCCAAGCCCATGAAAACAGGAAAAAAGCGTGATCGCCATACAAAATGATTGCTGATATAATGTTGTTGTGGACAGAGACGGAAATCCTTCAGGCATCTTAAGATATGATCAAGTAGATCTGATGCCAATAATATTAATTGAAATAATCAAGTGACTGGTTTAGTGGAGTATACTACCTCTAGGTTGCATCCTTGACATTTGTATCATCAATATTTATGAAGAGGGAGATTGTATT
The DNA here is from genome assembly GCA_002079205.1 of Phalaenopsis hybrid cultivar. Classification (NCBI taxonomy): domain Eukaryota; kingdom Viridiplantae; phylum Streptophyta; class Magnoliopsida; order Asparagales; family Orchidaceae; genus Phalaenopsis; species Phalaenopsis hybrid cultivar. Next base: position 25,459 of record JXCR01078966.1, read on the forward strand.
TTGCCTCACATTGACCACCATGATCTAGAAAGACCATTTTGCATGATTTCTCTGTTGAACGGATGTGCCATTTTATTCGGGATTGAGATACAGGTTAGAGGACCTAAAGAATACAGTGGTTCATTCTAGATAACCCTCTTGCTTGGATCTTTGTTGATTCTACAAAGAAACAGGGCCAACGTGGAAAAACACGGCCTTCAAGGGGCGACCAACAGAGGATTTCAATCACACTCAAAAGAATGCAACATGACAAGCGTCCAGTAGACTACCAGCCCAAGCTGGAACTTCAGGGACTGCAGCCTCTATAGCTATCGTGACCGGTGAGCACACGAGCACCTAAGATATACCCAAATAAGCTTACCTTTGGTAGTACCTCATAGTGCAAGGTATTCACGGTATGCTCTGTAGCAAAAGAGATCACTACGTGATGAGGAACTTAACAGATCAGTACGACACACATTGACAAAGATATGACATGTATGATGCTAGATGTTGTTTGATGTCTTTGTTATAAGAACATTATGTTTGATGTAGTATTTATATCTTTTGATATTATGATAGTTTCATTGATGTATTTTGGACATCTCTTTTTAAGGGAGAAATGAAGTTAAACATCCTTTCTCTACAATTGGTTTGCTACCACTGACAACTTCTCGTGCAGGATCAGAAAGGCCAAAGCAGACACCCATGAATAAAACATAATCTATCATTAACTATAAAGTAAAATAAAATCTTGTAAAATGATGTAAAATCAATTCTCAACAGCTGCACCAACTAAAGGACAAATATGGGTAAAGCGTAAATTTCTTTCAGGTGGCTTAAACCCAGCAAACAGGTTAAAACCTTTAAATCAATCTTGAACGACATCACTAACAAAAAAAGACAACAATGGGAAAAGTGTAATTTCCCACGGGTATCCTATTCCCAACAACCTTTAAAAATTTTGTAATAATAATTCTTATACAAATCATCCCTGTGTGACTTCACACGGCCTCTTCTTGCTAATAGGACCTATAGCCCTCCTAACACGGAATCACGGCATTGCTCCAGCTTACCTGTTCCCCTTTTAGTTAGATTATGAGTCCATCAGCATTCCTTCCTAGTGAGTTGAAGACATGACAATCAACATCTTTCAGGATTAGTATAAGACCTCCTTTAATGGGATATGTCATCTATCAAACTTTTTCCGCTATTGGTTGGAAGGCCTTCATGACACAAAATCACGGCTTTGCTCTAGCCTGATCTCTTTTTAGTTAGGATATAAGTATATAAGAATTCCTTCCAAATGAGATAGGAACATGACATTTGACATCCTTTGAGAATTAGCATAAGTCCCCCTTCAACGGAATACAACATCCGCTCTCTCTTCTGTTAATGGGATCTATAGCCCTCCTGACTCAGAATCACGGCTTTCTTCTAGCTTACATGTTCTCCTTTTAGTTAGGATATAAGTCCATCAGCATTCCTTCCTAATGACACAGGGACACGATAATTGACATCTTCTAGAATTGGTATAATACCTTCTTCAATGGAACATGACATTTATTTTTTTTCTGTTAGTGAATGTAAGGCCCTCTTGACACGGAATCACGTAAATCATCTAGCTTGCTTGTTCTCCTCTTATTTATATTGTAAGTCTATTGACATTCCTTCCTAATGAGAAAGGGAAAATAAATTGACATTTTGAGACTAATAAGACCCATTTATTGGATCCCAAAATCCTTTCTCCAACAATTTCAGAAAGCGGATATAAGACTCTTCTGACACGGAATAACGACATTTCTTTTTTGAGCTATCTAATCTTCTTGTGCAAATTCTTGCACCGAAATCTACAACAAAAACTACAACATTTATCAAGCCCTTTCCCATAACATTTCTAACATATTGAAGTGCTCTATGACTTGACTGACTAGTTTGGTCAACACCTATATGGTACCCAAGCCCCCAATCCTTAGTTGAGTGGGTTTAGGGTTTTGACTGGGTAAAGAGCCCAAATTGACCACCAGGGGCTAAATATGTATTAAGTGAACCTAAATTGACCACCAAGAGTTAGACATGTCTTAAGTGAAGCCAAATGACCACCTGGGGCTAGACATGCCCAAGGTCTCCCAAATCAACCCAAAACCCTAGGGACTTGCATATGGAACTGATCCCGGAAATATAGTTGTGTAAAAATTTAAAAGTTGACTCTGCTTTACAACGATGCCAAAAACTTAATATGTTATTTTATGAATAAGAAATTTAATTAAATTATGTTGGGATTCTACGCAAGTATATGTATCGTTATAAAGTAATGTAAGACTTTCTATTTAAGCCCAAATATCAATCTCACGAGGAAGGTTTAAATTTAAAATTATAAATTAACTAGAAAATTCACAGAAATTAAACAAAATTACTGTCATTAATTTCGAATTGTTTGAGACACTATCAAAACTAAGTCATTAACTACTAGCAAAACTAAAATGCAAAGTTTAAACTTTAACTACTAAATTATGTTTATGTGATGAAGTTTTCTAATATGAAAAAGCATCTTTCCCCACTACAATGAGTGTTTGGTAAAATGAGATTAGATAAATGGTTTAAATTTGTGTTGTGTCAAATATGAGTAATTTTAATTCTCTACCCTGATTCAGTATTATAGAGAATAATTGGCTAACCTCAGGTTTAGTCCCTAAATCCATGGTTAGGCTGGGAGGATACTGACTCTCACTCTAGAGCTCCCACTTCCCTTCCCCTGAAGGCTAACATTCACTTTAGTTCTTAAACACTAATACCGAATTGGGGATTTTAGTCTGTCACCCTAAAATGAAAATTAACAGGAAAAATTGAGGCAATAAAATTAAACCTTAAAATGATAATTCACATCTTTAAGAGCCCTAAAATAAAAAAAATAGAAAATCAGTGGTAAAATTATAAAAATTAAAATTTACACTTTAGCCCAAAACTTGTTTCCAAAGTTGGTTTAACACATTAAACCAATCTTAAAACTTGATCTTAAGGGATTAAGAGCATGGTTATCTCCTTTAACTATATGGTTGCCCCTAATGACCTAGGGTTAGCCTAATTTGACCCTAAGCCAGGTTTAGGCTTAACCTAATTCAAGCTTAAACCCAATAGGTTCACACCTAGACTTGCCCTAATTGAGGTTAAAACTAAGTTCATAGTAGGTTTAAATCGAAAACTTCTTTTTTTTAAGCCTAATCTTATATTAGGCTTAAACCTCAACCCACAGTCTACTTTAACTTAGAATTAGCCCATAAACCTTTGGTCAAATCCAAATTAGACCTAAATCCATCCCCAAGTCCAACTTAACATAAATTAGACTTAGTTCGGAATCTTAGGTTCAACCCAAATTGGACATGAACTCATTTCTTTTGTCTAACTCATCTTGGACCTAACCCAAACCCTAGGTCCAACCCAAATTAAAACCAATTGACCCTTTAGGTCAACCAACATTAGACCTAAATCCTAAATCTTAGGTCCAACATAAATTGAACCTAACCAATCCTTTAGGACTAAATCATCTTAGACCTAACCCTAACCCTAGGTCTAACCCAAATTGGACTTAACTTAAACTTTAGGTTTAATTAACGTTAGACTTAAACCTAAACATTAGGTCCAACCTAAATTGGACTGAACCCATATTTTAAATCTGACTAACATTAGATCAAAACCTAAACTCCAGGTCCAACCCAAATTGGATATGACCTCAACTTTAGGTTTAACCAATATTAAACATAAACACCAAATCCTAGGTCCAATCCAAATTGGACCTAACATCAACCATAATTTTAAACCACATTAGATTTAAACCTAAATTGAACCAATTCCTAATTCCAGCCCAACCTAGACCTAACCTAAGTCTAACTGAACTTAGACTTAGACTTAATTCAAATTGCACCCTTTTAGTTCTAGCCTAACCTAGACCTAACCAAAGTCTAACCAAAATTAGAGTTAGTTCAAGCTAAATCCATTTAGGTCTAACCTAGACCTAATCTAGGTCTAGCATAGACTGGTTCACCTGGAGCTCTAATATGCCTAAGTCTAATATAGACCTAGTTTAAAGACTTAACTACTGAATCAATATGAACTAACTCAGGTTAACCCTAATCAGCTAAACCATTAGGTCAACCTGACCTACTCGAGTTAACCCAATTCAAATAAACTACTTGGTCAACCAAACCAAGCTCGAGTTCACCCAATTCAACTGAACTACTAGGCCAACCTGACCTAACTCGGGTTAACCCAATTCAACTTAATCACTGGGTAAACCCGACCTAGCTTGGGTTAACCCAATTCAAGTAAGTCACCAAGTCAACTTGACTTAACTCAAGTTAATCTAATTCAAGTGAATGACTAGTTCAAACCCAACCTAATGGGTTAACCCAATTCAACTGCACCAGTGGGTCAATCAAACCTAACTCGGGTTAACCTAATTTAATTGAATCACTGGGTTAACCCAATCCAACTTAGGTTAACCCGATTTAACCGAACCAATGGGTCAACCCGACCTAACTCTAGTCAACCTAAGTCAACCAAACCACTGGATCAACACGACCTAACTCGGATCAACCCAATTCAACTGCACCACTAGGTCAAATCGACCTAACTTGGGTTAACCCAATTCAATTGAACCACTGGGTCAAACCGACCTAACACAAGTTAACCCAAAATCACCGATTCAACCTTACCTGACTTGTTTTAACCCAATACAACTGAATTAACCTCTAGGTTAGCTTGATCTAACTCAAGCTAACCCAAAATCAACTCAAACCACTGGGACAACCTAAACAAACTCAGACCAACCTAAAGGCAACTTTTCTTCAAGACGAAGCGACAAAAATCTGATCAACCTGACTTGAGACTCAACTTCAAGCTTGACTTAAGTCTCATATTATGTTTAATTAAGGATTGATTTAAGTCCAACCCAACCTAGACTTAAACAGACAACTCAAGTCTAAACTAACTTGTGCTTCACCAAAGTTTAATTTAACAGAAACTTGATTTAATTTAGGGGTTTAACTTTGATCAGCCATGCTCAACTTGCTTTTCTTTTAAGTTAACCCAACTTGGTTTAACTTGGCTTATCTTAAGTCAATTTAAACCAAGTAAGACTAGTTTGACCCCAATTGAACAAAGTCAACCTGAGTCAATCTTATTATACTTTGGTCAATTTAAACAGGTTTGAAGATAATCCGGAGAAAACCAGCCTAACTCAGGTTTACTTAGATTACCAAGAGTCTCATCTTTAGATCAGCACTATCCAACTTGAACTAATCTAAAATCAACCTAGACTTAGGTGAATGAAGGTTAAGTAGGGTTTGAACTCTCACACGAGAATTAAAGCACACTTAGCCTCAATCAAAGAAACTTGGGGTAAAGTACCAAACCAACCTAAATGAAATGACATAAAATTTACTAAAAAAGCTAATATAANAAATTTAAACCAAGTAAGACTAGTTTGACCCCAATTGAACAAAGTCAAGCTGAGTCGATCTTATTATACTTTGGTCAATTTAAACAGGTTTGAAGATAATACGAGAGACAACCAGCCTAACTCAGGTTTACTTGGATTACCTAGAGACTCATCTTTAGATCAGCACTATCCAACTTGAACTAATCTAAAATCAACCTAGACTTAGGTGACTGAAGGTTAAGTAGGGTTTGAACTCTCACACGAGAATTAAAACACACTTAGCCTCAATCGAAGAAACTTGGGGTAAAGTACCAAACCAACCTAAATGAAATGACATAAAATTTACTAAAAAAGCTAATATAACTTAAACTTAAGAAAATTTAACTTAGTTTGAGAAGATATTTTAGAGGAGGCGACCCATGGCTACTAACAAAATATCTTCTAGTCACTTATGACTAATCAAACACAAACCCCAATGACCCTAGGATGACATATCCATGAGATCTTAACTGGGTAATTTCAAACAATAAAAATAAAATAACATAAAAAAAAAAATTAATTAGCTAATAAGTCTTAAGTAATCTAAAATTTTCAACCCCTAAAATTTGAAAAATACATNAAAACCCCAATGACCCTAGGATGACAGATCCATGAGATCTTAACTGGGTAATTTCAAACAATAAAAATAAAATGACAAAACAAAAAAAAATTAATTAGCTAATAAGTCTTAAGTAATCTAAAATTTTCAACCCCTAAAATTTGAAAAATACATTAAAACTTAAATGAAACCTTAATGAATAAAGATCACTTAACACAGCTTTAACCCCAGATACCTGAATCTATGAAGACCTTTTGGAATACACAATTTGTTGTTGCTGACCAGAATCTTCTGGTCATAGTAGGTTTGACCACCTCTCAGACTAAGTAGATCAGGTTACTCAACGACCCAGGGACAACGGAGCTATTAACATATTGACCATGCTGTCTAAAATAATAAAAAAAATAAAAATTTAAAAATTAACAAACAAACTAGAACATAATTTTCTATTAACTTTGTTTTGAGGGACTACTGATGACAAAAGGCGGACGTCGCCCGAGATTTAGCTTGCATGTTATTAGGGTATGCTAACCCTATTTTGCAGGGATGAACATTCAAAACTCGGAGCAACAGAATGAACCTCAACTAAATCATTAACGACAAAATAAAGCTATAGGATAGTTTAGAATCCTTAGAAATCTGCTACCTTTAAAATAGGACTTTGACATTCCTTTCCTTAACAATGATATTGAACTTTATGAGAACAAACTATAATCTCAATAAGGAGTTTTCTTAAGTAGTCTTAACTACTTAAGATGTAATTAACTAATGGGATTTGTCCCTATAGGAGGATGTGAACCTTATAACAAATGTATCAACCTGAATTCTCTGGTAATTAGGTTTGATAAGGTTTCTTTTGTAGTTGTGTCTTTAAAGCATACTAAAGAGATCTCACTTTGGATTTAAATTTTGGAGTAATCAATGCAAAAATTTACCTTATGAAGGCTTCCCGTACATTTCTTTTATTTGTTCCCAGTATTGTCTGCCCTAGTCCTTCGATTTCTTATTTCTTAGTTCATCTATATGATTTAAGATGGAGAACTAGTCAGAGAAAAAGGGCAATAAAATAGAAAACAAGTTGGCGACTCCTCAACGATAATGATGACATCAAGCAATCGACAAAATGAAGACTGGCGACATACGACGAGTGGAAACATAAGTCAAATAAATTTAATGAGTAATCAAAAATTTATTTGACATCACACTATCACAATTTCTTATGAAGAGTCCAAGATTTATTTGAAATTCCTAAAAACTGTTCATTATTTTATAATTTCATTTTAAATTTTGATATATTATTGAATGAAAAATATTAATAAATTACAAAAATTAAAAAATATCAAATAATTCAATAATTCCTCAAAAATTTATAAATTATTCCAAAGGTTGTTTTTTTATTGTATTATTCAATTTCATTGAATTTTGAGTTAAATTTTGATAATTCCTTGAAAGAAAAATAAGTAATAAATTAAAGAATTAAAAAAAATAAAAAATCCAATACTTCCTCAAAAAATTATACATTTTTTTAAGGTTGTTTTTATAGTATTATTCAATTTCATTGACTTTTGAGTTCATTTAAACTCAAAGCAAATTTAATAAAAAGATAAATGATAAATAAAATTCATGAGTCTACAAATCTTTAAATAAAAATTAAAATTTATTCGAAATGTATAAAATACACATATATGTGCTTTTCATGTGTTATGAAATGACATTTCACCAATTTGGGTGATTTTTTTTNAATATATTCGGGCATTCATCCCACTTGTTCAGCTCCCTAGCTTCCCAGTATCCTCCAACATAACGGTAAGTTCCCTCCTCATTCTCCCTCTTGAACCACCTTGGCTTCCATCCATCCTCTTGAAGTTTCGTTGACTGTGGTGAAAGAATGGAGGTCCAACAAAATAAAATTACAAAGAGGAACAAACAGTTTCAGAAGTTATTAGTGGCTTCAACTAATGCCTTTCATAAAGCTTCGGTATTTGATTTAGCTAGTTATATATATATATATATAGGTACTAAATCTTTTTTAAAGAGTTTGCTAAACTATAAACATTCGCAGCTCCGGACGAGCAACCTCACAGACCATTATATCTTGCTATCATAGAAATCTTGGCCAAATGGTTTGAAAACCATTATCCACATGATCAATTGTTAAACTAAAATTTTAAATGAAGGAAATTTCCTCAATATAAATAGCTAAAAGAAAATTTAAAAGTCAAAACTTTTTTGAAGTATAAATAGATTAAGTATTTTTCTCAAATTTATGTGGGGCTAGAGCATCTCCAAATTCCCTTCGGTTAAACTACTGTACATGACAACGATAAAAAAAGTTAAGAAATAATACTTCAAGGAATAAAAACCAATATGGCAATCTATAAAAGCTGACATNTGATTAAGAGTATTTTTCTCAAATTTATGTGGGGCTAGAGCATCTCCAAATCCCCTTCGGTTAAACTACTGTACATGATAACGATAAAAAAAGTTAAGAAATAATACTTCAAGGAATAAAAACCAATATGGCAATCTATAAAAGCTGACATNTCAAAGAAGCTGAAAAAGTTAAATGAACCAAATAAAAGCAGAAGAACCAAGTATGTAGTAGGATGAACCCTTAAATGCAGATAATTCTAAATAAAACATTATGATGCCTTGAGGACCCAAAAGAAAGAGCTAAAGACTTCATATGAATACTCAATCAATCTTGTAGCTTTAGGTTAGTTATGTAAGGGCAAATTTCAACTGCTTATTTTATCTTTCNGATTATATACTTTCATATGCTACCTTTATTTTGTAGAGGTTGTAGAAAGCTTATATGTTGTAATAAAGTGTAGGTTTCCTTTTATTTGGAGTCGATATTTAAAGTTTATCTAAGTCTAGTTTGGCTTGTGGGTGGTAACAAAAGAAACCCTGGATCAAAGTAAAGAAGTTGAAAAAGTTAAATGAACCAACTAAAAGCAGAAGAACCAAGGATGTAGTAGGATGAACCCTTAAATGCAGATAATTCTACATAAAACATTATGATGCCTTGAGGACCCAAAAGAAAGAGGTAAAGACTCCATAAGAATACTCAATCAATCTTGTAGCTTTAGGTTAGTTATGTAAGGGCAAATTTCAACTGCTTATTTTATCTTTCTTCTAAGGTATATTGTAGAATTCGCCTGCACCAACTTTTAGTTATTTTTTTGGGGTTGTTTTATTTTTCCTTTTTTTTTTTTTTTTTTGCTCGTGTGATTTACTTAGATTACATGCTTAAAAATATATATTTTTCCTATTTTTTCACTTCATTGTGCTTGTTCGAGATTATGTGTGATAGACTTAGAAATATAAGTTCTATCCAACTTAATAACTAAAATAAAATTAATTCAAAACTCAAAATAAAATCAATTGAAACATAAAAAATTAATCAATAATAATCATTTAAAAACACTTAAAATGAATAAATCATTTGTTCTTGCATTTTGATTCTCCTCTTTCCCCCAGTAGTTCATCCATTACATACTAACAAGAATAATATCCAACCTTCTTGAGAAATTCTAGTTAAAATTATAATTAGTTGTATGCTATAAAATTCGTTCCATGCATACATAAATTAGTCATATGCATTTGGCCTTTAAAAAGGAATTGAATAAATAATTTTTTTAAATTACAGAGTTTTATATTAACTAGAAGCACTGTGCTCCAGTCCTAATCATGCAGCTTCTCTATTAGTTGAGTTATAAATAATATTTTTCTCTTTAATTAATAAAAGACTTACCTATCTTCCATTTTATTTGACTAAACTTCATAAATTTGAGATGATTAGATAGGCTTAATCAGATATCCTTTACCAGAATGATTATAAATCCAATAAAGTCAGACTTATTTCAGCCCTAGGTTAGGATAAACTTTAAAAGTCCATTGTTTGTAACTAGAATAAGTTTGAGAATCTATTTTGATACAAACTCTTACCCAGGTTTAGGTTTTAAGATAAATTATTTCGCTACATCATAAGTCTTTACTTTATAGGCTTTTTCATAATCTTGTGTTTTTATGATAAAAGTTCTAACTTTCTAAAATGAATTCAAAATTAAAATTTATAAAACCTGTTAGAGAATAGTTAGTACTCAGCACCTTTCTCCCAATGAATTTTTGCAAAACTATTCAAATTTAATCCTTTTTAATTGGATTTTAAAAATAACAATCTTAAAATATAAGCTTTGAAATATATTATAATACAAACCAACACCTTAATAAAGAGTATTCTTAGGATATGATATCTCTTAAGATATAATTATCTATAGTCTTACCTTTATAAAGTACATGTACCCAAAATTAAAATAAGCCTCATTTTACCTAAATTAGGGAGAGAAATCTTTAATATTTGCGAACTCATAAATTTTGAATTTTTATTTAAGTGATTGAATCCATTATAGAGTAGTGCTATATCTTTCAAGATAATATATTATTCTTAATATCTTATTTGAACATCTAAGTAGAATTATTCAAAAATATATGTGATGGTATATTTCTTTTGCATGTATTATCCTTTGGCTTGTTAACACCTAAAACATTGGGCCACCAATTTTTGAAAACCTTGCTTAAGTGAGGGCAATAAAATTTAAAATTCTATTTAAAAGATGGTCCTATTATTTTTAAAATGTCTAGCTATTTCTTGAGAATGCAATCTAGAGATTAAAAGTTTTTTAAGTGCATTTCTAGAAATACAAAACTATTTTCCTTTATATAAATATATATCAATATTAAGATTATTCCTTGTAAAGCCAACAATGTATCTATTACTCACCATTAAAATGTTATGAAAATTAAGACATGGTGTTCATTGTTTTAATCATATCCTAAAATTTTTAGTTCGAGGGAGAAAATAGTTAAAGTTACCCAAGAATAATCACCAGTGATTTATTTTCAATTAAAAGTTTATGTTATGTTTGAGGACAAGGGAATAACATTGAAGAAAATAAATCCATTTAGCATTAACATGAATTAACTTGCATTAGTTATTGATAAATTTTAGGGAATTCTAATCTATGTTAAGAGTGAACTCCCAATATAAGAGATATTGAAGCTAGTATCTTAAAGTTTGGTTGAAAATACAAAATTTTTATCATATTTGATGTTTCATTGCTTTGCCTCATTCAACATCTCACTAGAAACTTATTAGATGATTTATTTTATACTTAACATTCCACCAATTCTATTTCTAAAAGCATCAGAGATTACTTCAAAATTTGTAGAAAAACCAACCAACATAAAAATAGGAACCAATGTAGTTTAAATTTTTATCCTGATGTAGGCCATTTTGTGCTATAGGAGTCAAAGAAAATTTTTCTATTTTTGTAACATTAGTGGTTTTAAGCAAAAACTAATTTAAATTCCTTAATTAATTACTTGTTAAAAATAGTTAAGCTATGCAAACTTCTTACTTCAATGAAATAAGATAGCTTACATTTTGGAAGGATATTGCTTAATTCTAGCAATGAAAATTAATGAATCTTTAAGAGATTACTTAATTTTACTAGAAGAAACACTCTCTAGTTGATATATAGTCTTTTCTAAGGGAAGTTGATATTAGGATAAAAAATGAAAAAACTATCACTATCAATAATGTTTCCTACAATAAAAAAATTGAAGTTAAGTTCATTTCTTTACAATGGGTTTTGAGTTGTAGATCATAATTGATTTTATATTATACCAAGGTTGGTATCCTTTTCAAAGATTTGACGGGAACAAATTTAATAAAATTATGATTATATTTATTTATTTATTTTTCTATGGACTAGTCATAGCAACTGAAGTATCTAATAAAAAGTGAGCAATGTCCATGGAAGTACATCACACTAAAATTGGTCTTCATGACGAGAAAAAATTTTTGTACGTAAGACGTACAGAAAGCTGCGTACGTCAAAGGTTATTCAGAGAGTATTGGAGGGTTATAGCTAGGTTACACCCCATGTAACATCTCTATAACTACCTATAACCGCTCAATACCCTCTGAAAAACCTCCGACATACGCAGCTCTGCCTACGTCTTACGTACGCAAATTTTTCTCCTTCATAACGGTCACAAAACACCTTCATGTGAAATGACTATTAATATCATTCTAAAAAGGGATACGTTGGACTTAAAATTCCTCTTTATATGATATAGCCCTTGTGGAATCTACCAATTTAAGTCGCACTGAAAACAACACAAGTAATTAATTCCGTACCACATTGAGCAAAATAAAACATAAAACTTTGAATAGAAGAAAACGCATAAAAATTAAAAAATGGCCCATAATTGAAGCAACTACCTTTATACTGTGCATACAATATGCCCTATTTGACAATGGGCTTGATAACTCAAAGGCAATTTAAAAAAAAAAAATTAGAAAAATTACATAAGACAACAAATTTCATGCAATTCCTCTGCCCAAGTTCAATCTGCATTCAGAAATCAAATGCATAAAATCAATGTGGACAAAGCATTTCTGTTGTACAAAAAAAAAAATTTCTAAGCATGTGGCTATCCCTGAAACTGTACACGTAAAACTCACCCAATCATAGGAGATTTCAGAGCTTGTCCTTGGAGTTTGATGATTCACCAAATATATTCGGGCATTCATCCCACTTGTTCAGCTCCCTAGCTTCCCAGTATCCTCCAACATAACGGTAAGTTCCCTCCTCATTCTCCCTCTTGAACCACCTTGGCTTCCATCCATCCTCTTGAAGTTTCGTTGACTGTGGTGAAAGAATGGAGGTCCAACAAAATAAAATTACAAAGAGGAACAAACAGTTTCAGAAGTTATTAGTGGCTTCAACTAATGCCTTTCATAAAGCTTCGGTATTTGATTTAGCTAGTTATATATATATATATATAGGTACTAAATCTTTTTTAAAGAGTTTGCTAAACTATAAACATTCGCAGCTCCGGACGAGCAACCTCACAGACCATTATATCTTGCTATCATAGAAATCTTGGCCAAATGGTTTGAAAACCATTATCCACATGATCAATTGTTAAACTAAAATTTTAAATGAAGGAAATTTCCTCAATATAAATAGCTAAAAGAAAATTTAAAAGTCAAAACTTTTTTGAAGTATAAATAGATTAAGTATTTTTCTCAAATTTATGTGGGGCTAGAGCATCTCCAAATTCCCTTCGGTTAAACTACTGTACATGACAACGATAAAAAAAGTTAAGAAATAATACTTCAAGGAATAAAAACCAATATGGCAATCTATAAAAGCTGACATCATAAAAAGTGGGAGAAGAATTACCATTCGTTGCCTCTTCTCTAGGCGCAGTTTTTCTTCATTTGCCTTCTCATATTCTCCATTTTCTAGATAACGCTGGTCTGGCCTTAGTCTTGAATCAGTAGGTGGGAGTCTCTCCTTGATTCATCATTAAAACATTGAGGTTACAACTTACAAAATTACACATAGTACGTAAGAAGGTAAAAAATAAAATAAAATAAAGGGAAATCAATTGGTTTGATGCAAATTCTTACCAGCAATCCAGGTGTTAATTCATTTAGTGTAATTGCAAATGATGTCAAGTTATACCGAGTAGGGTTTGCAGGAGAATCATTTTTTTTCCATAATAAGGATGCATCACCGGGTGCAACAGGAAACTTGATCTTAGAAGCATCATATCCATTAATGTAATACATATAATCATCCCATTTACCCAGCAATGTAGCAACTTTAACTCCCGTTCCATCCTCAACAAATCCTTGCACCTGTACACTATAGTTAGATTGCAAGCACAATAAACCCTTATAGAAGATATTGTACATTACTTCATGCAACTTATATTCTAACCTGCCTAGGGTTTTGGTTCAGGAGTGTGTGGTCTTTGAATTTGAGTTTACACGAGTATTGGCGGTTCCCATGAATGTTCATTGTTCCATGGTGATCACAGTATACTTTACCAAGAATGAGATTGTAAATAGTTGTTGTGACCTGGGCTTATAAGACGTTAGCTACACTCCCAACTTTAGAGAAGTAGATAGCAAAGAGTCAACTTAAAACTTTAAGCACTCACCTTACTCCACTGAAAGACTTCACCATCATCAAATTCAAGGGTTAAAACACCTACAGGATCCAGCTGGATCGACTGCCCCCAAAATTTACTCTTGAGATTACTGTCACCCCAGAATTTCCACCCATTCCCTTCGCAATGGCAGGCAACCAGCATGGGGTGATGGCTAACCTGTCAAAAGCCGAGAGAATGAAAATCAACACATTGAAGCATATAAAATGACTCAATCATTTGAACCATAAATGTTATTCGAACCCACCAAAAAGAAAATTGCACATACAAACCATTAATCAGGTAGAGAAGAGTAACATTTGGTCTTTACTCAAAGGAAATTGCATGCTACCATTCATCAGCCAAATTACAAGCAAAATAAAATTAACTACGTTTTCCTAAATCATCCAGCTATTTAAAACAATAATATACAAACTTCATATTGTGCAGCGATTAACTGTTAAAACTTTGGGCAGTTAGCTCATTAAACAAAGAGCAGAGTCAAGGAAGCGTTTTAAGCTTAAATTATGTTCATTAAAAAAATAAATTGCATTATAGACCCTATGTTTAAACCTCAAGTTTGAGGTGAGGCTAATGATAACTATGCAAATCTGAACTAGTTTGCTAATAATTGAATCCCAATTTGATACAAATGAGGAAGAAAGCTGAAAAAAGCATCCATGTGAACCCATAGAACTAATACAGAGCACAAGATAATGGCTTGAGCTTCAATAATCCAAGGCTCTATGCTAGATATCCAATTTATCTAAATCAACCTTAATAGTAAGAAAAAGTTTCATTTTCTTCTTTTTTACTTCCTTCTTCTTGTACATCAAACTACTAAAAAATGAAAGAAAATAAATAAAAAAATAAAAACTACTATAAAGTTCCAGAAAAAAAAAAGGAATACTTAACAGGGTAGCCTGCCAGTTTACAAAATAAATGTGATACAGTTCATATCAAATTAAAATACATGTTCTCCATTACAGTTATAAACTGAATTGACCGTGACTAATATATGTGAAAACCCTTAACACTACTAAGCATGTGTGGAACCAGATTAAGGCTCCATTTGGGGCTGCTTTTTTCACGCGGAATGACCCCAAACCGCGACATTTTACTGTTTGTCTTGGAGCTTCGCGGCCAAACGACGCAAACGCGGGCGAAAAGCGAGCCGCGGGATAAACCCGGCGGCCCTAGCTTTCGCTCAAGGACATATGAAAGTGTCCCCGATATCTTGGCGAAAGAAGCCCTGACGGGCAGCGTTCCTTCCCACGCCTCTCGCCATCTCGACCTCAGTGTTCCTTCCAGTGCCTCTTGCCATCTCGCCCTCCTGGATCTATTCCCTCCTTCCATCGGAATATGCCTCCTCTGCAAGTCAGATCCACATATCCAGCTTGGATAAGGGTTACCAGCGAGCTCTTCATTTTGCGAACAACACTATCTCCAATCTCTGAGTTTTCCGCTTCGTTCTCTTCGATTTCTTTGCAATATTGGATTGCTCTTATGTGGTGATACAAAACCAGGTAATCTTCTGATTTTTTTGAATAAATTTATCTTCATTTACTTGAAGTTCCTCTAGTAGAATTTCCCTTGTTTTTCTACATTTTTCTAGAGTTTATCGCACTAAACCGATTCATTTAACCATTTCCTGTAACAGCAACTATTCAGAATTCAATAGAAGTAGACAGATCAATTAGTATCACGACCTGTAATCTACATATTGAATGAAAATTCGGTCTAGACCATATATTAACTTCTTTGTTGTTGAATATTATCACATATCTTTACTAGAATAAATTTAACAGTAAATATAGTCCTTTAGCTATCTGGATGAAAAGGGTTTGTGTTTCCAGAATTGTTAAATCCATTCACATTGTTTTTTTTTAACTATTTTGATTTACATTCATGCTTGAATTTGAAACATGACAATACAAATTCTCATCGGGGCAAAATTCTTCGTGGAAGAACATGATAGAAAATATTGTAAGATTTCATATCAATGAAAGCCCTAAATAGATTTGTTCCTCACATCGATAAGGATACCATGAGTGACATAAGAACCTTTGGTTTCGTAATGTGTGTAGCAATCTATCCCTTGTGGTTGTATTAATGTGTGTAGCAATCTATCCCTTGTGGTTGTATTGATCAAACAATGGATATTCTTGACGAAGAAAATCAGGTTGAATATATGAATAATTATGAATTCATGCATGTAGTATTGATTCAATTAGCAGAAATCGGAAGCTTCAAGCATGGCTTGTCTCTATGATGCATTACACTTAGATTGGGCATATTATTTAATGTATTTTACTTTTTTAGCTTCTAAAGTGAATTTTTGCTTCTGTTGGATCATATATAATGTTGTCATTGTTCTGTTTCAAATAGTTTAATTAAATAGAGGCAGAATTGTTATTTTTCCAGAATATTTTCACCCAGCTGCAACAAACAACAGTCAGCTTCCTCGCAGCAGCTTCCCCACAGCAGCTTTCTGGAGCACCGCGGTTGCAGCTGAAAAGCTGGAAAGTTGAAGCTATGTCAAACAGAGCCTAAATCCAAGGTGGGCAATCGCCGCCAGCGGCGCCTAAGGATAAATGGGCAAATTAAAGCCGTCAAAAAGCAGATTTTCTTAATAACTTAAAAAAGGAAGTTGAAGCTGCCTAAAGCAATTGAGAAGACGACCTGCCATCAATATTATATGCTCTAAGGATAGCTCCATCATCATCAATTGGGCAAATACATTTTATGTTATTGAATGGTGTAGAAGTATTACTCCAATTCGAGCACAACTTATTCCACCAAAGGGTAACGGAAGCCTACACATATGAAGGCAGAAATTTAACAATGGGAAAGAATAGAATGATGGACTAAAGACCATTTTTGACCAACTAGAGGAAATTAGAATCCAATTTTCCATGACGTTAAGAGGAGTTCAAATGGAAAACAAAAAAGACAAAAAGCCCATACTCTGACGTAAAGGAAAAGAAATTCAGTATCGACTACTAAGTACTAAAAAATTTAGACATTGTCGTTTGTTAATTTATCCTCGGCAAGCTCGACTCCACCTGGGATAGATAATATTTACTAAAGAAGCAAATCAAACATGGAGTATACCAACTTCAGACTTGCATCAGAAATGAAGTCCTTGAAATATGGAGTGGCGATGAGATCAAAATTTTTTGCAACCTAAAATCATTCAATTCTTATAATAATCATTATTGTTATTTCATCTTCACCCATGTAGAAATGTAGTTTCAGGAAAAAAATTCTTACTTTGCAAAAAGTTAATTCACAAAATAAAATTTGTCCGATGAGTTCAAATAATAGACTTAAGGAACTCGTCCAGTCAAAAACATGCAAAAAACTCGTCCCATTAAAATAACTAGGGACACTTTTCTAGGCGAGTTCAAAATGAATATTAAAAAAGCAAGAAAATAATGGGGATGTTAATAAGTTAAAAGTGAACAGCTTGAAGTCAACAAACTTCAAAATTATAAAATGACAGATTTACAATATTGAAATTGTTTTTCTTATCAAGACTTGGCTAATTAAGACGAAGATGAAGACCACAAGAACTTTGCGTAAATTAAAAAAAAAAAACCTATGAAAATTACTCTTTAAAAAAGAGCTGTCCCGTAAGTGAAACACAGTTCGAGCTTAGCAAAGGCGTTTTCTTCTAACTCTGAGTAATAAAAAAAGATATTTAGTGAACTTTAACAGTAAAATCCTCATATTTCTATTGCAGCAAATCCAAATTCAAAAGTAAAACAAAACACTTCAACAAAATTATCAGGCCAATTAGTAACTTGAATGTTCCATCATTGTTTTAGGCACCATAAAGAAATCAATAAGAACTAGCTTTCAAAACAAAAAGCATCAAAGCTAGAAGTCCCAACCTTGGATTGATAAGAACTCTAGATTCTGATGCCACCCTTCGTGGCAATATACATTAAGCACACATTACGTCTAGTCTACTAGTGAGTCTAAAAAGTTGCATGAAGCTAAGATCTAGAAAAGGATATGACTTACTAAAGATGAAGGCTTACTCAATGAGATATGTAGAAGGGACCA
>JXCR01078966.1:45643-63183 GCA_002079205.1 Phalaenopsis hybrid cultivar
CCACCTGGGATAGATAATATTTACTAAAGAAGCAAATCAAACATGGAGTATACCAACTTCAGACTTGCATCAGAAATGAAGTCCTTGAAATATGGAGTGGCGATGAGATCAAAATTTTTTGCAACCTAAAATCATTCAATTCTTATAATAATCATTATTGTTATTTCATCTTCACCCATGTAGAAATGTAGTTTCAGGAAAAAAATTCTTACTTTGCAAAAAGTTAATTCACAAAATAAAATTTGTCCGATGAGTTCAAATAATAGACTTAAGGAACTCGTCCGGTCAAAAACATGCAAAAAACTCGTCCCATCAAAATAACTAGGGACACTTTTCTAGGCGAGTTCAAAATGAATATTAAATAAGCAAGAAAATAATGGGGATGTTACAATAAGTTAAAAGTGAACAGCTTGAAGTCAACAAACTTCAAAATTATAAAATGACAGATTTACAATATTGAANTAAAATAACTAGGGACACTTTTCTAGGCGAGTTCAAAATGAATATTAAAAAAGCAAGAAAATAATGGGGATGTTAATAAGTTAAAAGTGAACAGCTTGAAGTCAACAAACTTCAAAATTATAAAATGACAGATTTACAATATTGAAATTGTTTTTCTTATCAAGACTTGGCTAATTAAGACGAAGATGAAGACCACAAGAACTTTGCGTAAATTAAAAAAAAAAACCTATGAAAATTACTCTTTAAAAAAGAGCTGTCCCGTAAGCGAAACACAGTTCGAGCTTAGNACCTATGAAAATTACTCTTTAAAAAAGAGCTGTCCCGTAAGTGAAACACAGTTCGAGCTTAGNGCGACATAAATCCTCACTTTATCTTTTAGACCTTTACACAGCCAAGTTCTGCAATCTAAGCCCTAACTCGCTTTAGATTTCGAGGTTGTCGTCCCATACGACATAAATCCTCATATCTTCCATCTATTTATATGACTGTGTCACGCAAATATAAGTCCTAAATAAAAAAACTGCCAGGATGAAACATCAAATAACATCTTCTTAAAATTGAAGTCAAATAATAGGATAGTTTGGGAAGTCGCCGAGATTCTCCTCAGGATCTGTAACATCCCTTACTTCTCATTCCTTTGACTCCATAAGTAAATGTTCTTATTTAGTTATTTTCCCACTTGAATTTTCTATGTCCAACTTTGAAAACCCCGAACTATGAATTCATGAAAATAGATACCTCTGATCATCATCGACAGTTCTCTTAAGTAATTTTAGTCATTTGAGAGGTAATTAACTATAGGAGTTTATCTCTATAGGAAACTTTAAGAACCCAGGTAATATAAACTCTATTTAATTCTTAATATTATGTAGGAGAACTTGTCGGTCAACATAAATATTCGTAGACTAAAATGAGTGGAATAAAATCTTTAGTTTATTTAATCGAGTCGCACTAGTAAGTAATATGTCTATTCCTCTGGATAGATATATCGCTTACGGTGTTGTACTCAATTATTTAAATTATTACAGACATGAGATCGGTTCGGTCTTGCATTTTCANTCATAAAATCTTTAGTTTATTTAATCGAGTCGTACTAGTAAGTAATATGTCTATTCCTCTGGATAGATGTATCGCTTACGGTGTTGTACTCAATTATTTAAATTATTACAGACATGAGATCGGTTCGGTCTTGCATTTTCAAAAATTAAAATATTATTTTTTTCAAATTAAATATATAAATTAAATTAAACTTTTAAAATTGGGCGTCAGGATATCCATTCCGACTCGATCGACAATTTCTAATTTGACGACCAACAACCACTAGATATACTACTATCATAATTATAAAGTGTGTAGTCAGTTTTAGATTTAATCGAACAAAAGGCATTAAACTCTAAAGTTGACTTCCANCCCATTCCGACTCGATCGACAATTTCTAATTTGACAACCAACAACCACTAGATATACTACTATTATAATTATAAAGTGTGTAGTCAGTTTTAGATTTAATCGAACAAAAGGCATTAAACTCTAAAGTTGACTTCCATAATTCAATTATTTTCTAAACTCTCTCGCATTATCCACAAAAAGGATATTATCAATGAAAAGCATACACCAAGGTACATGCTCCTGTAAATATCCATTAAAAACATCCATACATAAAGCAAAAGATATGGGCTTAAAGCTGAAACCTAAAATAGGAAAACACTTGGCCAATCCTCTTTATGTTCAAACACAAGTAACAACCCTAATATACATATCTTTAATTTCTTGAATATAAGCAATATCAACACCTTTTTTTTCTAGAACTCTCCAAAGCATTTCTCTAAAATCCTTATCATAAATTTCTAAATCAGCAAATATCAAATATCAAATGTAGATCCTCTCAATAAATGTATAGCTTTCCAAATAGATTTTTTCCCGACAAGACTCCAAATATTATTTAATTAATGCAATTTTAGAAAAACTTTTGTTTCATTATCACTATTCAAAAAAACATAAAAAGATGCAAATTTGAAACTACTACTTCATGCCGAGTAAATTATAAAGCAACGTAATGTTTCAAAATAGGAAAATACAACAAATACCCTTTATCCCTTTAAGTGGGGTTGGCTACAATAATGTTTTCTCCATTCCATCCTATTGAGATAATAAGAAAATAATGATTAATAAATTTAGTGTACTTTACAAATAAAGAAGGCTCTCATTTCATTAAAATGACCCTAAGTCAACACTTTTTTCCTATCATTTTATGTTCTGAATAATAATTTCATTACAATGTTGGAAATATAAATTACACTAACAAATTCTAACTTCACCACAAATAGTGAAAAAAATTACACAACAAATGACAAAACTTGCATCATCTACAAATTCATTACAATACAATATAAGTAAAAATCATTACATATTATTGTAGATTCAAGGACTCCTTCAAATCAACCCTTCACCACAACATTCAACAATAGAAATATTAAAAAGGTAAAAAATGGTACAACATAGTTGAACGACATTTGTTCTTCATCCATTGTCACAAAATAAGCTCACAATCTAAATGAAATTGATTTAGCCTTAGACACTGCGAAACTTTGTAGCTTATGCCAAAATCATTCTTCAAATCTTAAAAGTCCCTGCAGAGATTGCTAGCCACTTCCTCTATAATAAGAGCAGGTCAATTTTCATTTGAGCTAATCCTTTCATGTAACTCCCTCTCTANTTAGCCACTTCCTCTATAATAAGAGCAGGTCAATTTTCATTTGAGCTAATCCTTTCATGTAATTCCCTCTCTACCATTTCAATTCTTGCCTTCATGACAAGTCGACCCCTAATCTCGCCCTATCAATATCCAATTTTTTCTTTGAAGTAGAAAATTTTGATTTAATTTGGGCCCTCGGCCACCATGCTTACCCCACTGCCAGCTAGGTCAACTATACGAATAGTTAGGTATCAAGTCGGGTGCTTTATGAGTAACCCTCAACAATCAAGAAAAAAATTCTTGAGGTCAACCCAACAACGCTTTCTTCATATCCAACAATGAGTTTCAACGAGCAAACATCTTCAATCACTTTCATGCCCAACTTGCCAGAACATGACTCAATAAGAGGATCCTCCTTGATGCCACCTGGCAAAAGTAACTCAGAATCCTATAGAAAATCCCAAATCTAGGAATTCTATGAAATGTTGGTTGAGTCCCTTGTAAAATTAACTCTAACATGATTTTGGGACTAATTTCTAGCTAAAACTCGTTCACAATGAACAAAAAATAACTTAAGTGTAAATAATCCATTCATCAAAAAATAGAATTTTGACCAAGGAGAAATTAGTTATGCCTTCCACCACTAGATGAATTCTAGTTGGCTACGCAGCAATAATGAATGAAAATGTTTGGGTTCCCTTCAAAAACAAAAGTAATGTGCACTAACAAAACATTTAGANCGTTGAGTCCCTTGTAAAATTAACTCTAACATGATTTTGGGACTAATTTCTAGCTAAACTCGTTCACAATGAACAAAAAATAACTTAAGTGTAAATAATCCATTCATCAAAAAATAGAATTTTGACCCAGGGAGAAATTAGTTATGCCTTCCACCACTAGATGAATTCTAGTTGGCTACGCCATCTCAAAGACAACCTCATCAGCAATAATGAATGAAAATGTTTGGGTTCCCTTCAAAAACAAAAGTAATGTGCACTAACAAAACATTTAGANAAAGTTCATATTGCTGAACAAAGAGACAAAAAATTGCTTATGTAACCAATTATACCAAGTACTCTTATGTTGAACTCAACAGTTTAAGTTGTATATTGCAAACATATAGTACTAATTAAGGGTCCGTTTGGGACAGCTTATAAGTGCGGGCGGCGTTTTAACCGTTTGGAACAGCTTATAAGTGCGGGCGGTGTTTTTAAAACACCGCCCTCCTGTTTGGATTGCACGTTTGATCTGCTTATTCCAAAACCCCGTTTTTAATTTCTTAAAGACACGAGCCGTGGGATTAAGGCTGCGGTCCGCNGAAGTTCATATTGTTGAACAAAGAGACAAAAAATTGCTTATGTAACCAATTATACTTACATCCAAGTACTCTTATGTTGAACTCGACAGCTTAAGTTGTATATTGCAAACATATAGTACTAATTAAGGGCCCGTTTGGGACAGCTTATAAGTGCGGGCGGCGTTTTAACCGTTTGGAATAGCTTATAAGTGCGGGCGGTGTTTTTAAAACACCGCCCTCCTGTTTGGATTGCACGTTCGATCTGCTTATTCCAAAACCCCGTTTTTAATTTCTTAAAGACACGAGCCGTGGGATTAAGGCTGCGGTCCGCGTTTTCAGTTGGCGTTTGAAGTTTTATTCCTCCCGTGCCCCTTCTGCTCTCCGTCTCCTCCGTGGCTCCATCTCATTCCCTAGCTCGATCAGAAGTCCCTCTCCTCTCGCTCTGCACAAGCCCCTACCCGTCCTCATCTCACACTCGATCTCGAAGGAAGCATCTCTCGCTTCTCTCGACCCCTTCCATTCCGCATATACCACTTCAAGCTCGCCGTCTACCTCGGCGTCGGCAGCCTCCACAACCGTCTCAACTCCTCCAACCAGCAATGCTTGCAAGGGCAAATACCTCATGTTATGGCGGGTTTATCTTTCCTCTTATCGTTCTCTTCTGCCTTGCATCCGATTTTCGATCTTCACATGTCGCCNGTCGCTTCTCTCGGCCCCTTCCATTCCGCATATACCACTTCAAGCTCGTCGTCTACCTCGGCGTCAGCAGCCTCCACAACCTTCTCAACTCCTCCAACCAGCAATGCTTGCAGGGGCAAATACCTCATGCTATGGCGGGTTTATCTTTCCTCTTATCGTTCTCTTCTGCCTTGCATCCGATTTTCGATCTTCACATGTCGCCGACCAAGGTGTGATTTTTTTCAGCTAATTATATGTTTGATCTATCATTTTTTAGAAACCCTATTGTTTTCATTTTCTAATTCTCCTTTTTTTTTCTTTTAAGTATTGATGAATAGTTTTAATATGCAGGAGTACTAATATCATGAATTATTCAAGCCCTAATTTTCTTTATGGAGTGGTTTGATTTTATGGCTGTGTGCCTTTATTGGGATTGGTTTTAGCGTTGATCTCTGTGATGTTGTGCTATAGTGTTGTGGTGTCCTGTAAAACATATAATTGTTTGGTGAAAATTGTGTTAAGATTGAGATTTCGGTGCTTTAGAAGTTGTTGTAAATTGATATGCAAGTTGTAACAAAATGTAAGAGGATGTTTTGTTTGGAAGGGCATCTGTTTATCTTGAAAATTTGAAGTCAATACTTAAGAGTAACTGTTAATATATTAGAAGTTTTTTCAAACAATTCTAAACGAGCTTTTAAGCCTTTGAATCTTACNTTTGAAGTCAATACTGAAGAGTAACTGTTAATATATTAGAAGTTTTTTCAAACAATTCTAAACGAGCTTTTAAGCCTTTGAATCATGCTCAACTCATTTCATTGGGTTTTAAATTTAGAGCATGGAAGAACATTTCATTCTGACAACTTGTGTGATATTATGCTTTTCATTCTACCAATCTATATGTGTCCCATTCAATTTGTGTTGGGGTTCTTCTAACTACTATGCTGGAATGTTGATGATACAATAAGGAATATTTTTTGTTCCATGCTTGGCAGGTTGTAATTTATGACAGCATACAAAGTGTTAGAAGTATTTTATTCATAAACCAATCTTGTGAGCAGGGTATGAACGTAATTGCCTCTTTAAATAATATGTATGTCGTTTTTAACTCGACCCTTGTATTTTCATGTCTTAACATTTAAACTTTAATTTTGTCGAGAAAATTATAAATTTTGCATGATAGATTGTTCATTTAACTAAAAAAGTCTACAAATAAGCTGTTTACAAAACACACAAACCAAACAGCTAAACAATTTATCCATAACAGGGGCAGAATAGTCATTTATCTAGAATCAGCTGTTTTTCAAACGCACAAACCAAACAGCAGCCAACTTATCTGGATCAGCTGCTCATCAGCAGATTATTAGGATAAGCTGCTTATCAGCAGAAGCTGGATAAGCTGCAGCTGCCCCAAACAGACCCTAAATCAAAGATAAGGCGAAGGTTTTCGATGCAACATCTCAAAGACGCTGAAAGTGCACTCGCAGATGATGATACAAAGCCTTGTTGAGAACTATATGAAACATTTTGGTGAAATTGCAACAATGATCCAACAAACAGATAACACAACTAAACCACTTGTGCGACACTTTGATGTCAATGCAATCATCTCCTGAGCAAGTCTAGCAGAAAAGGTAACAAAACCTTTCCAGTATATAAAAGTTAAACTTCCAGGTGCCTCATTACTCCCAAAGAGGATTTGATCACCATGTAGAAAATGAATTGATTTGATGTCAATTTCTTGGTGAGCCCTTTATGATGATCACCTTGATTGATCTTACATTTTTGTATACCTGAAATTGCTTGATTCTCCATTAGATATGAGAAAAATGAAGAGAAGAAATTTTATAGAGAGAGAGAGAGAGCAAACTCGATTACAATGATTATATCGATAAATATGGGTGTGAGCGTCACGATAACCAAAAAATTACAAATTGGATAAGTCAACATTCCTAAATTTTGGATGGAGAAAAAGATAATGACATTGATCAAAAAAAGAAAGAAATGAGAAGTGAAAAAAAAACGAACAAAGAATGTTTTCATATTTCATTAACAATTTAACTTTATAGAAATAGGACTACAATTTAAAATTCACCAAAAATTTCAACTTAAATCTATACGAGTCCTGAAAATAGTATCAAATTTAAAACAAAAAAAAACTGAATTAAATAAAATTTAAGCTAAAATAAAACCCAAAAAATATCCAAAATAATAGAACATTTTAGAAATAATCTATATTCTTTGTACATTTCTTGCATGGCATCATTTCTCTGGTCTAAAGATTCATTCAATCCATTTGATTCAAAATTAAAAAAGAAAATTAAATACAATTTAAGTAGAAAAAAATTCCTAAAAACATTTAAAACAGTAGACTATCCTAAAAATATTCTAAACATTTTAGGCACGATTACAACAATTCTCTTGGCCTAAGGATTCCTGCAAATTCCATTTATAGAATGCTTGTCTTCATTGAGCAGCCTTGGCACAAAAGCTCATTAGCATCTCTTAAATCTTCAATATATGCATGTTGACAAAGAAAGCATAATCTATTATAGGTTTGAATAACAAAATCATCATGCATATCCAACTCTCTTAACATAATGTTGAATTTCTGTTACAAATTATGGCTACAAAAGTATCACGACTGTTACAGTGCTCCCTGACTCTCCTACACTCTTATATCCGCAGTGGGGCCCACTCAATCTCCAAGCATAAAAAAAAATCAAGGCACACAAATCAATACTTTATACTAATGATCAATTTTTCTGACCCTTGGATTACAATCAGTATAATTCCCTATAGGGCCGCCATCCCCTTTTTTTTCCCCTTTTTTTTAATCTAATAATATTTTATAGTTGCATACATACCTCTCCTCTTGTATAATGGAACAGGAATACAAAACTTTTTGAACTTTTCTCGGCATTTTTTATATTTTATATAGTATCAAAGCTAGATTAGGGTTTTTCCCTTCCAAGTTTAGTTCTCTTTCACAAAAATTAGGTTTTCCACTTCCAGCTTTATTCCTCTTGTCGAATTCTCATTCAATTCATTATGTGTAAGTTTTTCAATTTCCTTTCAAAGAAATAGACCGTGACTAATGATGAAAGCCAAACCATGGAAAGCTCTAGATATTTCAAGCATCTTATCGGTTCAACAAGGAAAATTATCTTAAATGATCCAAAATCATGAAAACATTTTTTAAAAGAAATGGGAATTATCTAATACCTTGTGGATCAACTCTAAAGTCTAAAGACTCGATGTTAGTACTTGAGAAAAATTCAATTCTATAATTATGATATGGTTGTGGAACACCATGCGATCAAAGACTACCATAAAAGAGATTTAGGATATACTAAAATAGACCTACTAAAAGATAAAGATGCTACACTTATTTATAAAATTAAGATACAATTCATTACTACCGAACAAAGTAACAATCATGTCATTGTACACTTTAATGCCACGAAGGTTTACTAGTTGGAGTACAAAAGATTTTAGAGCACCGGAATGTGATGATGTGGTGATTCATAAACAATTCGTGAAGCAATAGTATTTTTGAGTTCCTGGCAAGATTCAATAATAATTTGTCCAAACTTGAATCTAAATTATAAGCAAACATAATTAAACATTCAATGAATGAAAAACTCTTTCTGGTACAGCTTGGAGTATGAATGGTGATAATCAATGGTTCGACTCTCGAGATAATGGCCATGACAACTTATGAATCCCACAGTAAGAGATTTTCTATAACAAAAACTTCTCTAAAAGACCAAAATCTTCTTTCAAAGATAATCTTTAGTGCAAATAATGCAAAATGAAATGACCCATCAAAGACAAGTGTTAGAAACTCTAAGAAAAGCCCAAAGATTATGGAGGCAAAATAGAACGAGTTAAAATGGATTAACCTACCTGGTGGAGTAGACAAACACAAACTCTAAAAATTTGAAAATGAAGTTTTTCAATACCTGATAAAAGTAATTCAATTTTGGTTGGACTTCTTTAGAAAAATAAAATTTATAGTTCTTACATTCTTTTTGTGCCTCGAATTTTTTTTACTTTTAAATCAATATTCAAATGCCATTGATAATGTGACAAACTTTGCTAACATATGTCAAATTTAGAAACCCCATCACAACAATAAAAAAAATATGTTATAGATGGACATTTAACAACTATTGCAAAACAGGAAGATGACTTAATTTCCACCCAACTTAACCCTCAAAAAAGTGTTGTATATTTTATACTCTATAGTTAATCTTTTATTTATTCACATTGATTAAAGATCATAATTGCAAAATCACCTTTTATTTACTAATCATTTTATTTTTTAGGGACTCATATTACTGATCTGGTTTGTACATTTAAAAGAACTTTAATTTATACTTCCTCCTCATTACATAATTGAGAACATTAAATAATTTCATTATGAATACTATGAAACTACTAGCCATCATCATGTTTACTTTTTTTTAAATACTTCTAGATCTATGATTATTTTGTGTTTATTCATTTTGATATCTAGAGATCTTAAATTCGCAATATGTCTAAGAGATTGATTGATTTGTTGATAAAGGACTGCAATGTAAAAGAAAAGCAAAATAAAAGTCCTGTAGTGCATTTGGATTACTTTGAAGTTGTTTAGTTAGGTGTAAAATAAATGCAAGACTTTGTATATTATTATTAATTTGAAAAAAATGAAATTAATGTAAAATACATTGGTCACCATCATCGCCAATAGGCAATCNCGTAGTGCATTTGGATTACTTTGAAGTTGTTTAGTTATGTGTAAAATAAATGCAAGACTTTGTTATTATTATTAATTTGAAAAAAATGAAATTAATGTAAAATACATTGGTCACCATCATCGCCAATAGCCAATCGGCAACTAGCAACAACGAGTGGCCGATGGTACTGGTAGTCGGACAAAATTAATGTAAAATATGTTGGTCATCATCATCACAAGCAAGCCGGCAACGAAAAGCAGCCGATGGCAGTGCTAGCCAACATGGGGTGGCTTGTGCGTGTGTGCGCGCGCATGCGTGGCGGAGGATGGGGGATTAACAAATGTGATAAATCTCGTCTGAATCATTACAATCTTTGTAATAGGGCCTATTTTCACATTAATATGAATAACAGCTATAATTATAATTGTAATAGTGAGATTCATATGCATGATAATCATTGGTCCTTTAGCCAGATCTTTTAATATACTACAAAATATTTTGACCAAATATTATTAAAAAAAAATTTCTATTCACATTGACGTGGGAGCTTCCACGATCTCGTGAATCACATCACCCAAGATCGCGGAAATGATGGGTCGAAGCTGCCTTATTTATTTATATATTTATTTTATTTTCAGCAACTTTCCTTCTTTTGTTTTTTTTTTCTTTTTTTGTTTCTTTCTATTTTCATGTTTTCTAATTAGATTATTTTCTATAAAGGGACTTTTATATATGTTGAAGTGGGGTTGTTTGGATTTTCAATAGTTAATTTTATGAATATGAGACTTTTCTTTNCTTTTTTTGTTTCTTTCTATTTTCATGTTTTCTAATTAGATTATTTTCTATAAAGGGACTTTTATATATGTTGAAGTGGGGTTGTTTGGATTTTCAATAGTTAATTTTATGAATATGAGACTTTTCTTTGATTCAAGAGTGTTGTAGCTTCTTTCTTTTACATTTGATATGTTTGTAGCTTGCCCAAGAATAAATGATGAAACCCCCACCCCATCTGTATTTCAGTTTCATTACTGTATTTCAGTTTCATTCACTGTCCCGCCGTCGCTCGCTTTGAAATTCAACCGACAACCATCCTCCACCCATTACCCACCCTACAACTTTTGCACCGCCTCTTTGTATTCAATCAAGCCTTCTAGGTGCCCTCAAAAATGTTTAATATGATATCAAAATCTGGCAAATCCTAAATTTTTAGAGAAATGTTCTTCTTACCTAAATCCCATGCAACCTAACCTAACAGCCCCGGCAAAAAGAATTTTCCCAACATCAAACACCTAGCCCCACCCTTAATCCTAACCCTAGCCATAGCTCTAAATCACATTTTTTTCTATCAAAACTTGCATTGGAAGAACAAGATGTCATGCTACCAAAGAGATACACTCAATGGGGTGTTCAAAGGCTACTATGGAAGATATGCAAAGAGAAATCCTNTATCACTATTCAAAAAAACATAAAAAGATGCAAATTTGAAACCACTACTTCATGTCGAGTAAATTATAAAGCAACGTAATGTTTCAAAATAGGAAAATACAACAAATACCCTTTATCCCTTTAAGTGGGGTTGGCTACAATAATGTTTTCTCCATTCCATCCTATTGAGATAATAAGAAAATAATGATTAATAAATTTAGTGTACTTTACAAATAAAGAAGGCTCTCATTTCATTAAAATGACCCTAAGTCAAAACTTTTTTCCTATCATTTTATGTTCTGAATTATAATTTCATTACAATGTAGGAAATATAAATTACACTAACAAATTCTAACTTCACCACAAATAGTGAAAAAAATTACAAAACAAATGACAAAACTTGCATCATCTACAAATTCATTACAATACAATATAAGTAAAAAATCATTACATATTATTGTAGATTCAAGGACTCCTTCAAATCAACCCTTCACCACAACATTCAACAATAGAAATATTAAAAAGGTAAAAAATGGTACAACATAGTTGAACGACATTTGTTCTTCATCCATTGTCACAAAATAAGCTCACAATCTAAATGAAATTGATTTAGCCTTAGACACTGCGAAACTTTGTAGCTTATGCCAAAATCATTCTTCAAATCTTAAAAGTCCCTGCAGAGATTGCTAGCCACTTCCTCTATAATAAGAGCAGGTCAATTTTCATTTGAGCTAATCCTTTCATGTAACTCCCTCTCTACCATTTCAATTCTTGCCTTCATGACAAGTCGACCCCTAATCTCGCCCTATCAATATCCAATTTTTTCTTTGAAGTAGAAAATTTTGATTTAATTTGGGCCCTCGGCCACCATGCTTACCCCACTGCCAGCTAGGTCAACTATACGAATAGTTAGGTATCAAGTCGGGTGCTTTATGAGTAACCCTCAACAATCAAGAAAAAAATTCTTGAGGTCAACCCAACAACGCTTTCTTCATATCCAACAATGAGTTTCAACGAGCAAACATCTTCAATCACTTTCATGCCCAACTTGCCAGAACATGACTCAATAAGAGGATCCTCCTTGATGCCACCTGGCAAAAGTAACTCAGAATCCTATAGAAAATCCCAAATCTAGGAATTCTATGAAATGTTCGTTGAGTCCCTTGTAAAATTAACTCTAACATGATTTTGGGACTAATTTCTAGCTAAACTCGTTCACAATGAACAAAAAATAACTTAAGTGTAAATAATCCATTCATCAAAAAATAGAATTTTGACCCAGGGAGAAATTAGTTATGCCTTCCACCACTAGATGAATTCTAGTTGGCTACGCCATCTCAAAGACAACCTCATCAGCAATAATGAATGAAAATGTTTGGGTTCCCTTCAAAAACAAAAGTAATGTGCACTAACAAAACATTTAGATAAGATCATTAGAAAAATTTTGCACTTACCAATATAGCATGCTCCTTAACAACCTTAGGGATGACTTCAATTTGCATGGACTAAACAGTTAAGCGATAAGAAGCCTTCATAATGAGTTTCATATGAGAGATTGTGAGAACAAGTATGGGCACCTCCTCCTTACTAGAATTGGTGAGTTTTACCCATATTATTTTCCTCTGCACTAAGCTCTCAACTTTCCCACTCTTTTACCTTTCCCTGGCACTCACCATAATTAGGCCCTCAAAACCTCACTTTCGACTATTAGAACCTTCATCATTGTAGATTTACAAAGCACGAAGTGAAAGAAAGAACATCTCAAACTTGAACCCTCTCCGTGAAATCAAGGGAGCTATTATAAGGAGCAAGTCAGACTAATATGGATAAATTGACAAAAACAAATCATTACATATTTCAATTTTGAAACTTTTCTTAAGATAAAATCACCAAAATTTTTCATGCATATAAAATATGCATAATTGCACTAAATCCTTTTTTGTAGAGAAAAATAAAGCAAAAAACTCAACATGGAAATGAAAGATATTCCATAAGAAAAAAGATAAGTAAAAAAACTCTAATTTTCTCATAAAATTTTTCATTTTCTTGATTTTTATGCAACTGACCTCCAGAGATACAAAAATATCGTTAAACTAAATGCATATCCTAAACAGTCTAAAGGATGGAATCACCGATCGAGCTCAAGGTGAACTTGCAAATTAACCTCAAGATAGACTCATCAAGTAGAACTTAAGCTAAATTTAAGGAGAACTCAACACTCATGTTTATTATCCCCTCATTCATTTGAACCCACCACACGAAGGGTGCGAGCGAGAGAGAAATAAAGAGAAAGAAATAAATAAATAAGATAATGAAGAATTTAGTGACCTAATAAGAGGAGGAAGAAGGATCGTGCAACTTTTCTCTGTCGTGCAAAGCTCTGTGCTCGACTGAGCCTTCCGTGAACCTTCCTCTTGTGTCAATAGACGAATCCCACAGTCCTGCAAGTAGAGGAAAGGAAAGGAGAGGCTGCACACATATCCTGTAGCTGTGTAGGACTTTTTTATAATCAAGAGACGCTCGATCGAGCGTTTGCGAGCTCTTCAAGAGAAATCGGCACGCAAGAACTATTCTTGCATTCAGGAAACGCTCCTTCATACAAATTCACCAATCAAATGCCTAAATATTTACGTTAGATAAAAGGCAAATGAAAATGTCTAAATATTCACGTTAGAATTCATGTGAAAGAAAAACAAAATTGATGGAGGCTAATAAGGGCTAAATTGCTATTATAGGTGTGCTAAAACAGTAAGACCAAGGAATACCAATCAACTACAGACTGTACAGATGGTTAAATATAATTCTATTTTTATAACATATATGTTTGCTTATGAAAGGAATTACGCTTTTTTTTAAAGTTACCAGCATTTCTTTTAAAATGCAAAAGTTCGAGATTTTTTAATATTAAATGCAAGAAAATAAATAAAATATGATAAGTACTACCAAGGGAAGTGATGTACTTGTGCATGAAATGAAAATAGAAAAGGAAAATGATGCCTACCTTTTTAGTGAGTTCAAAAAAAGGTAAATGTACACTTTTTAAAAATATATGTTTAGACAGTGACTCCCAATAACGAAATATATAACAAAAATAAATGAAAATAAACATAAAAGTATTTTCTTTACTTTTTTTTTATTGCTCACAGACTTTTTATTGTTAACGATATTTTTATAAAGTTATTTAAAATAAGAATTATTATAATTTACAAATATTTGTCCCCTGATTAGTTTTAACTCAAACCTTCAATTGCTAACATTTTACATGAAAACCTACTATAGGATAAATGGTATCCAAACACCTAGTAGCATAAGTTCATAGATACTTTATTGCAATTTTTATTTCATATCAGTTTAAAATTAAAGTTATATAAATAGAATGACTCTTTTGTATTTTGGATTATAGTTTAATATAAAATAAAAGTGTAAGATAATTTTTCTCCATCGACTGATAGTTCCCACTTTAGTAATCCAAGCTCTCGGGTCGGTTCGTGAAAACTTGTCAAATCAAACAAGCTCAATCAATCACTCAGGCCTAAAAGCTATTCAACAACTTCCACCAGAGAAAATAAATAGCTTGTTATCAGTTGTTCAAGTACCAATCTGAGCTCTCAAGCTAAAACACATCTATTTTGCATCAAGTAATCATTTGGCCTCAATTTATACTTTTCAAGTATGAAACTCATTTTGTAACTTTTCCGTTAGCGCTTAAACCGCAATCTGCGATTAAAAATATGAGGTCCGAGGGAAAGAGAGGTAAGCAATCTAATGTATTCTCAAGCAAACCTAAGCAATCTGGTATAATTTAGCTCATATTTACTGTACTAATAAGATTCATGGTGGATTTCCCTTCTATTCTCCTACCCAATTTCCAACTCTTCTCTCCACCTATTATTTCTCTTATTTTAAGCAATTCAGGTGCAATACACGGACAGACATATCAAGATTTAACAATATGGAGGTGCTTGAATCTAAAATAAAAATCTCAACCTACAATTTGAGTAGTGCATTGAAAACTTCATCATCTAATAATTCAATACACTAATAACAAAGTTCATATTGCTGAACAAAGAGACAAAAAATTGCTTATGTAACCAATTATACCAAGTACTCTTATGTTGAACTCAACAGTTTAAGTTGTATATTGCAAACATATAGTACTAATTAAGGGTCCGTTTGGGACAGCTTATAAGTGCGGGCGGCGTTTTAACCGTTTGGAACAGCTTATAAGTGCGGGCGGTGTTTTTAAAACACCGCCCTCCTGTTTGGATTGCACGTTTGATCTGCTTATTCCAAAACCCCGTTTTTAATTTCTTAAAGACACGAGCCGTGGGATTAAGGCTGCGGTCCGCGTTTTCAGTTGGCGTTTGAAGTTTTATTCCTCCCGTGCCCCTTCTGCTCTCCGTCTCCTCCGTGGCTCCATCTCATTCCCTAGCTCGATCTGAAGTCCCTCTCCTCTCGCTCTGCACAAGCCCCTACCCGTCCTCATCTCACACTCGATCTCGAAGGAAGCATCTCTCGCTTCTCTCGACCCCTTCCATTCCGCATATACCACTTCAAGCTCGCCGTCTACCTCGGCGTCGGCAGCCTCCACAACCGTCTCAACTCCTCCAACCAGCAATGCTTGCAAGGGCAAATACCTCATGTTATGGCGGGTTTATCTTTCCTCTTATCGTTCTCTTCTGCCTTGCATCCGATTTTCGATCTTCACATGTCGCCGACCAAGGTGTGATTTTTTTCAGCTAATTATATGTTTGATCTATCATTTTTTAGAAACCCTATTGTTTTCATTTTCTAATTCTCCTTTTTTTTTCTTTTAAGTATTGATGAATAGTTTTATATGCATGAGTACTAATATCATGAATTATTCAAGCCCTAATTTTCTTTATGGAGTGGTTTGATTTTATGGCTGTGTGCCTTTATTGGGATTGGTTTTAGCGTTGATCTCTGTGATGTTGTGCTATAGTGTTGTGGTGTCCTGTAAAACATATAATTGTTTGGTGAAAATTGTGTTAAGATTGAGATTTCGGTGCTTTAGAAGTTGTTGTAAATTGATATGCAAGTTGTAACAAAATGTAAGAGGATGTTTTGTTTGGAAGGGCATCCGTTTATCTTGATTTGAAGTCAATACTGAAGAGTAACTGTTAATATATTAGAAGTTTTTTCAAACAATTCTAAACGAGCTTTTAAGCCTTTGAATCATGCTCAACTCATTTCATTGGGTTTTAAATTTAGAGCATGGAAGAACATTTCATTCTGACAACTTGTGTGATATTATGCTTTTCATTCTACCAATCTATATGTGTCCCATTCAATTTGTGTTGGGGTTCTTCTAACTACTATGCTGGAATGTTGATGATACAATAAGGAATATTTTTTGTTCCATGCTTGGCAGGTTGTAATTTATGACAGCATACAAAGTGTTAGAAGTATTTTATTCATAAACCAATCTTGTGAGCAGGGTATGAACGTAATTGCCTCTTTAAATAATATGTATGTCGTTTTTAACTCGACCCTTGTATTTTCATGTCTTAACATTTAAACTTTAATTTTGTCGAGAAAATTATAAATTTTGCATGATAAATTGTTTATTTAACTAAAAAAGTCTACAAATAAGCTGTTTACAAAACGCAAAAACCAAACAACTAAACAGTTTATCCATAATAGGGGCAGAATAATCATTTATTCAGAATCAGCTGTTTTTCAAACGCACAAACCAAACAGCAGCCAACTTATCTGGATCAGCTGCTCATCAACAGATTATTAGGATAAGCTGCTTATCAGCAGAAGCTGGATAAGCTGCAGCTGCCCCAAACAGACCCTAAATCAAAGATAAGGCGAAGGTTTTTGATGCAACATCTCAAAGACGCTGAAAGTGCACTCGTAAATGATGATACAAAGCCTTGTTGAGAACTATCTGAAACATTTTGGTGAAATTGCAACAATGATCCAACAAACAGAAAACACAACTGAACCACTTGTGCGACACTTTGATGTCAATGCAATCATCTCCCGAGCAAGTCTAGCAGAAAAGGTAACAAAACCTTTCCAGTATAGAAAAGTTAAACTTCCAGGTGCCTCATTACTCCCAAAGAGGATTTGATCACCATGTAGAAAATGAATTGATTTGATGTCAATTTCTTGGTGAGCCCTTTATGATGATCACCTTGATTGATCTTACATTTTTGTATACCTGAAATTGCTTGATTCTCCATTAGATATGAGAAAAATGAAGAGAAGAAATTTTATAGAGAGAGAGAGAGAG
>JXCR01078969.1:0-10469 GCA_002079205.1 Phalaenopsis hybrid cultivar
AAAAGTTTGCATTTAAATATAGTGAAGTACAATAAATGCAAGGAAATTATCCAGCTTAGCCTGACAACTATAATGTTAATCCATAAAAGAGTCCAAATAGCAAAGTACTTGACTGCTTCACTTATCCCCCTTTTTTTTTTTTTTTTGAAAATGTTGAGCAACGGGTTTTCTTCTCTTATCCCTCAATCAAGAATAAACTATTTCCAAATATACACAACGAATTCAGATTTTGAGAGAAAATGCATCTTGCTTCAAATGGTTACAAGTATCCTTTGTATATACCAGGAAAGTATCCTTTGCTTATGAGGGTGGAAGAATCTGTTACGCCGGTGTATAAGAGGCAATTTATTCTTTTATTAACTTATTGGTAATTGTTTAGTATAAATAAACCCAAATAGGTTTAGGGTCAGTGATGCTTAAGCTTATTTTTGTGAGTTTTAGGTTTAGGATTTAGGGGAGATTTCCTTCCTCTCTAATTGTAGGATTGGGAGAGATCTCCTGCCTCTCGAATTGTAAGTGCTTATCTACGAATTTGTGTTGAATGTTTGATGTTCTTGCAATAAAATCTATGTGTTTCCTAAATTCTAGGGAGAGTCCTATCAAAATCTCTAGTAACCATTTGAAGCAAGATGCCTTTTCTCTCAAAATCAGAATGGGTTGTGTATATTCTCAAACAAAGAGAACGGAAAATATAACGTTAGCCTAATTATGAATATCTCATGCCCTAACCAAGTTTGAAGAACAAATAATTCAGTGGATAAGAGGGGGCTGATTACAAAAACTATAATTTAAACATAGAAATACATAAGATTGGATATAAAAATTGAGCACAAACAAACAAAATGGAGAAGCAAAACTTCCTCTAAATTGCCAGCAAAGTTTCTTTCAAAAGAAATTTTTTAAAGCTTAGATCATCTGTCTTCAGTTTTCTTTAATATCATG
The DNA here is from genome assembly GCA_002079205.1 of Phalaenopsis hybrid cultivar. Taxonomy (NCBI): domain Eukaryota; kingdom Viridiplantae; phylum Streptophyta; class Magnoliopsida; order Asparagales; family Orchidaceae; genus Phalaenopsis; species Phalaenopsis hybrid cultivar. Next base: position 943 of record JXCR01078969.1, read on the forward strand.
ACCCTTCATCATCTTCCACATATGTGGCAATGTCTAAGTTTGGCAATAACCTCCTAAGACATGTGGACCTTTTGCAATAATTCCTTTATCAAAGGCTCAATTCATTCACATTTTGTTGATTATATCGCCAACAAACTTTGGTAACCGTGCATATTCAACAAAACTAGTGCTTCTACCGCAAAGAAATAGGCATCCAATCATCGCATGACAAAAACCAAATTAACAAAAATTACCAATAACAATATGACAACACTATATTTCCATTTCATATCATTGTAGATGAAATATATATTGATCAAAATTTTATACAATATTTTACCACATGCACAGAGGACCTAGAATAAAAAAAAAGTNCTTGTCCACCAAATCTTAATAATTCTCTCAAGAATCCATACCAGATGAAGTAATCTTAACGCTTCCCACGCAAATCAAAATAAAAGCATTATAAAGACAATAATCTTTTCACTTTCCACCGCTTGTAGCTTGAACTTAAGAGATGAATACTAATAAATGGCTTTAACAAAGAAAGCTAAAAATTTACAAAGAAAATGCAGCATTACATGTTGGAATAAAAAATTATCCTAAAAATATTGATCTGCGTGTAGAACAACACAGAGACGGGAATAGCACTTTCTAAAATAATATGTTCTCAACTCCTGATGAAAATTTAACATTCCGAGGCACGAAGAATAGCTGGTCCCTCAGCAAAAGGGAATAAAAACACCGCTATACTATACATAGTAATGCAAAGGGCCAATGCGGTAAGTCAAGAGAAGAGAGAACAGGGGGAAAAACCAGCCAAAAAGACAACATCAGAAACCAAGAATAAATAAATTCAAGAAAAAAAAAACTGACTAAGCTCTTCTATTTTTACAACCAAATACATGGTATCCTAGTTACAAGCTCCACGGAATGCCATGGATCAAAGAAACACAACGACGCAACAGAATTCCGAACCGGAATACCGTGATAAACTAAAAACAACGCACGCAAAGGGAAAATAGATTCAGTGCAAGAAAATGGAATATGAAATGGGAGTCGAATAGGCGAGAAAGTGGGCTAGGTCGAACATCTAACCTCCCAGAAGAAGGGAACGCGGACTTCTTGTTTCCTTCACAGCAGCGGCTCTCAAGGCGGAGCCAGCCCTAATGGCGGAACAGAAACTAGAGAAGCCCTAAGTTTCGAGAGCGGCTCCGACGCAAAGAAAGCGGCGTAGAACTCACAGTGCCACGTACAGCCGACGGAGCGTGCCTTTGGCAGCAGAGAACCAAAACGGGGTTGGAGAATGGGGAATCGAGTGTTCTTACAGAGTGACTACAACGAAATTACAACGCCACCCTTTCTGCATAGCCGAAGTGCGGTGATCAGGTTAGTGCTTTCAAACAGGAATGCAGCATAAACATTCTACTGTTTGCCTGACATGTGTTTGATCTGTTCCCTCGTCGTTTTTCTCAAAGTGAGAATTGACCGCTAAAATTTGGTGCCTAAATGGGATTTTTACTCTCATTCCGCATTCCACATGCTTCGATGAAATTACATGTAAGGTGTTCTCAAACCCAATTTGTTGGAAGAAACCAATCCTGTGAATCTAAATATGTCTTCTTTCAAATTTAGNCGCAAAGAAAGCGGCGTAGAAGTCACAGTGCCACGTACAGCCGATGGAGGCGTGCCTTTGGCAGCAGAGAACCAAAACGGGTTTGGAGAATGGGGAATCGAGTGTTCTTACAGTGTGACTACAACGAAATTACAACGCCACCCTTCCTGCATAGCCGAAGTGCGGTGATCAGGTTAGTGCTTTCAAACAGGAATGCAGCATAAACGTTCTACTGTTTGCCTGACATGTGTTTGATCTGCTTCCCTCGTCATTTTTCTCAAGGTGAGAATTGACCGCTAAATTTTGGTGCCTGAATGGGATTTTCTCTCATTCGGCATTCCACATGCTTCGATGAAATTACATGTAAGGTGTTCTCAAACCCAATCTGTTGGAAGAAACCAATCCTGTGAATCTAAATATGTCTTCTTTCAAATTTAGGATTGTTTGGGATTGTTAAAAGGATCCAGCCCAAAGTAAGAAAGCACGATAGAAATGGTCAAGCATCATCAACTCGACACACAATTAAGTACGAGTGGTTAAGTTCGAATAGCCAAGTACAAGCATATGTATTACAAATGCCAAAAAGAACTCCATAAAAGATATTGACTTAAATGATGATGTCGTCGGGTAGACAGTTATATGTATGATAGCTTGTATTTATTTTTTGTAAATAAAATATCCCCATAAAGGAAGAAATATTAAATTTAAATGGATTCTAAGATTAAAGTTAAACAGATTCTGATATTTGAAGGAAACTTGTTTCTTTTCACCATATCAAATCTCAAATAATCATCTCTCTCTTATTTGTTTTGTATATTTTATTTTTCTAGCATAGGAAACACTCGAATTCAACCTTTTAGGCTTTTTCATCTTACTTCTAACGATTTATTTTTTCTGACAGAGTAAACACTCTGCCCCAACCCTTTAGGGTTTTTCATTTTACTTCCAACTAATTCATTGTTGTTCAATCCATGCTTTTGATATTTTTCACATCCAAATTGTTGTGTTCTAAACTATAAACACCTCTAAACTAACACCACATTATTTCTCGTCGTATTCTCCAGTTTTACACACAAAAACAAATATTCATTATATATATGTTTTGTTCATTTAGAATTAACCAGCAAACTCTTTTTCACTTGTGTGAATGCACCACTTGATCTCAGTTATTATCCTCTACCATATGACCACTCTTCCTAACATTCTCGATCAGGTTTGTAATTTATGTCGCTTCTGCTTCAAACTCTCTTCTCATTTATGGTCATCAAAGTGAGCTCGTGAGCAAGTAGTTCTCTAATCTTTTCTATTTAGTGTAAGTTTGTTTCAGTTGTGGAAATATGAAATATCAATTCAAATTTGTTGTAAAAAATATGATGTTTAGAAGTTGGTATTTCATAAGCAGTAGGTCTGTTTAAAAAATATAGTTTTTAATGTGTTTTCTGTGGACAAATGTCTAAAATATCCTTATGCTAATGTTATATAGCATGAGATATATCGATGTATGAAATTCTCATATTTAACTGTATTATTCAAACAAGCAAAAATGCAAAAGTAAAATCAAAATTGAATTATAGAATTAGAGAATGTTATAATTTAGAAAATGCATTTTTTTACAAGTTATTTTTAAAATAAAATATAAAAATAAATAATTTTTAAAACGGGCAAATATTCAGAATAAGGCCAATGATAGTGAATGACGTCAATTTTTGATGTCACGTGTGTAGGTGCCCAATTGACTGGCTCGAGATGATTCACTGCTCACTCATAGTATCTTGTAGCTCAAGCCACCCATCTGAGACATTTTGGTATGTATTTAGGGCACAAACTAGGGTCTGCGATGATTTCGATCTCAGATGAGAGAATTTGTTGTTATACGAGTTTTCTCGGGGAAATGAGACATGTTATGTGCCCATTCTGATGTTTAAAGATCATGTCATATCCATATGAAGCCTCCCATCGTTAGAGGAATCCATCGAAGCTTCCCCTAGGTGTTTCCGGAAAGAGTAGGGTTTAGAATGTCGAACCTGCCCTGTGGTTTTAGACCGACTGTTGGCAATGCATCCCTTGATAAAAGACAAAGAAATACTCATTTTTTGGGCTATGAGACTATATTTTAGTCATATTTGATCTCACACGGCTTTCGGATCAAGAAAATCCTTAGTCTGACTTTTCAGGTGAAAAAAAGGGTTTTCAAGGCAAGATAAATGCCTAGGGACTCTCCCGAGGTGCCTAAACGCCTAAAACAACCCCAAAGGGGCTTAAAACCCAAGAGCTCAAAAAGTGGGTGCTAGCTTGTTGGCACCTAGAAGCCCAGAACCCCCTAAAATGGCCTTTCCGAAAGCTCAACAAGAAGGTGACGGCATGGAGGCACCTAGGCGCTAGGGTTGTTTCGCTTAGGTGCAAGGCCATTTTCCTGCTCCACTTTTTTTTTTATATTCTCACCTGGCACACCTCCTTGGCAACTGAAAAGTGCATATTTCCTAGGGTTTGGAGAAGATATGCATGGGGGTGATAAATTTGCTAATGTGGCCATTTTTTTGACACTTGGAAGCCTTTTAAAACATTAGACCCTTGCCATTTTTGGCAAAAAGGGAGGGATATTTGGGTTGGTTGGCTTTTAGCTCCCTTGGGTCTCCTCCAATCTGGATCTTTAGCACTTTGGGCACCTTGGAGCTGAGGACTTCTTCCCTCTTAGAGATTGGAGTATCATCTTCTTCTTCCTCCTTGGAACATTCCTTTTCTATTAGAGGTTGATTTCGCTTCCCATCTTCTCCACTCATTTTCAAACTTAGGTTGTTGGTGGAGCTTCAGCGTGTTGGAGGGAGAACTCCAAATTCTTCCTCAAGGAGCTTAGAGTTTTCTTGGATTTTAAAGCTTTCAGCAAGAAAAAGGGAGGACTCTTCATCTTCCTCAAAGAGAAGCTCAATGGAGTTGATCATATTCTAACTTCTATTTCTTCTTAACCATTCTTCTTCTTCTCTGGTGAAATTTTCAAGAAGCATGGCTAGGAGAGCTTCACCCTAGCTTGAGATAAGGAGGACTCTAACAAGCTCACAGTCTCTTCAGCGAGGAGAGTGTCATCTTATGTTGGAGAAGGAAAACTCTGGTGAGGAGAGCTTCTTCACCTATTGGGGAAAGAAACCTAGCTTCATCATCTCCCTTACCACTAGAAGAGCTTATTTCTAAATGAGCGTCGGACTTCAATCAACCACCGTGTCGATGAGATTACTTAAACTTTTGTTCTCTCTTTCATTAGGGCCCCTAGGTGTAGATAGTAAAGAATCTAGGTTTGGATTCTTGGTGTTCCTAGAAGAACCCCAAAAGTTAGGAGCTTGTGTGATCACATCGTGAATCTAAGGGCGATCATACCCTTTTCATTTTAAGCATGAAATCTCAAAGCCCAGATTTACCCTAACCTCACATTTGCACCGATGATTTCATTTTCACGATGGAGGGGAGCAAGATCATTCATTTGGGCATAAAGAACAAAAAGTCCCATAACTTTGATGTTTCGTACGTTGTGAAAACTTTTCCCAAAGAATTTCGTTGTGTCGGGCAAATGGAAGTGGTTGTTTGGGATGCTGCGCTCCTTTCCGATTGTTTGTTGATGTCGTCATGTAGGCTCAGATTGTGGATAAACCGCCACCCATTTGGGATACTGTGATTCACCTTCTGCCCTTATGACCCATTTTGACCTTGGAAGCATAGCGCGGACCCTATGTGATGACCCGATTGTTTTGTAGGCCTTGATCGTTGATAAGCCGTCATCCATATGAGATCGTGAAAGACTTACTTTCTTCTAGTGTGGATCGGCATGAACTTTGAAAGCATCAGAACACTCCTGTGAAATAATAGTCCTTTGTGACACCCTTTACTATTCATTATACAAGTGTAAGTAGGATTCCTTTAATTGAGAATATTCTTGAGCACCCCATTAACCAAAAGAATACACCCCTTCATGAGTTGTTCTTGACCTCAGAACAAGCACACAAACTTGAATCTCTCGTTTTGGGTTGCTTCGCTAGGACTTCTTCGTGGATATGCTTCCAAGCTATTTTTTATATGATCTTGTCTCGGGCGTCTGCTCTTGGGCTATCAGGTGAAGTTTTCTTCACAAAAGTTTTTCATGTGCTTTTAAAAGTTTGTTTTCATTGTCGCATGTTCTTTTCTTTTTTATTTCTCTCTTCTGCGGGTTGTTCATATGATCTTGAAGAGAAATTTACTCGAAAATTGAAAGCATACAACGCTAGACAATTTGAAGACGCCTTAAAAAAATAAAAGAGAGAAAAAGTAACAAAATCAATCATGAGTCAAATACTATTCACTCACAACACCTTTATGATGACATGCAAGACAACATATAGTATCAAATTGAAGGCAGAAGAACATAAATCAAAATTTTCATAAAAAAAATGGTCACACAATCATGAGTTAATCGTAATACCTTTAACATAAGTTGCACCACAATCAGACCTACGCGCTCTGTTACTAAGAAATCTTACATTAGTGCAGTGTGTATTACAAATTACATTAACGCCTTCCAAATCAATACAACACTATGAATAATAATCAAAAAGTTATGATCATTAAATCAAAATGAGCAAGAACCTCAGAAGAAATTTCAAGTCTCTAAAATTCTTCTTAATTGTATCTTCAGATGCATTTTCTTCTTCATCACCTCGTTCTAATGTTACATCACACAGTTCATCAACCTACAGAAAATATTTGTAGTCTTTGCTCGATCAATGTAATGGGGCGTCTATAGAATTTTTAGCCAAAGCTATCACCTTTTTTAGCAATGAAAACAACGCATTATATGTTGCATTCACAATTTGTTTTTCGAAACTTCATCCCCTTAAAATTTGTTGAATAGCTTAAGCTCATTTCTGATAAACTAGCTTCGTAAATCAATGGTTAGAACATAATTAATGAAAGAGAGGGGAAAAAAATAGGTCCAATATTGGTTCATTTGAGAAAATATTTCAAATAATTTTTTTTTAGCCAACGAAATTACCGAATCTCATAAGATATATAAAAGTACAAATGAATCTCACCACATAAAAATTTTTATATCAATGAAAAAATGCCGATCAAAAATATGTATGAAAACTTTGAAGTAATACAATGGAAAAGCCGTAGAGAAAATTGATGTAATACAATAGAAATATCAACCAACCTTACCTATGACAACTTTTAAGTAATACTGTGAAAATATAGAACTTGTTGTTATAATGGAAGTTTACAATAAGAAGGCCGAACAAAAAGGAAGTAAGATTACTAGGCCTCCCACTTGTGTGCTTAGATAAATCACTCACAAATTTTTTTTTATAACTTAATCAAGGAGTGTACTAGAAAAAAAAAAAATCAAAACAGGAAATTTGCATATAAAAATTGGAAAAACATACATATCTTCTTTTACGAAGAAAAATCCTCACAAATTAACTAAAAAAGACGAACAACAAAATCATATATGGTCATGCAAAAAAGTCATAACTCATCAAAAATCCACCTACCATAAGTCCTATAATGACTAGATTGTTAAATTAGTTGAAAACACAATGCAACACAAAATTAACTCACAAAATTCGATAATCCATTGAAACTGAGGTCTATAAAAAATTTAAGCAAAATATCTGCAAAACTCAAAAAACACTATCAAACACTTCATGATTCCGAACATATTGTCAGCTAAGATAGAAAAGTATCAACTGAATTAAGTGAAGGTCTGCATTATCACTCATGATGTTAGGATAACAAAACAATTTACTCCAAAAATAATAAAGAAACACATTTATCAATTATCTTCGACATTCAAAATCACTAAATCTATTGTAGATTCAAAAAATTAGGTACCTACAAAAAAATTCGCAAATCAAATATCTTTGAAATTCAAAATCATGGATTGTACATAGAATAATGAAATGATCGCCAATCAAATTTAACACTGATAATCAAAACTATTGGAAATGAAAATGAATATGAAAATCAAGTTTTCTCTTCTTCCTCCGATGACTTTCCCTAGGCATGGCAAGCTCTACAAAAATTTGATTTGTGCCAATGCAATTGTCAAAATTCTGAAAGTATGTCACCAAAATGCTGATGAATCTCACCAAAAACATTTATTGAACAATTAACACTTCAGTCTAACATGAATTACAATACATAATACTCGCTTGTACAATTACCAATATATTATTAAACTATATGTTAACTAAAGTATCAATGGTTAAATCTCTTAATGTGGTCATCTATTGACACCATCTTCATTGCCTACGCAAGGATTGACAATATCATTATTATTCCATCACATATGGCCCCATCCAAAATATTCATATGTTTTTTGAGGATTTGATTTGTTTTAATCTACACTTACGAAGTTAACATCAAAATACAAACAATGTTGTCTTATGCAATTCTGGAATTGCATTATTGCAGTGAAAAATTTAACTTGTTTTTCAAAAGAATGTGTGGGCATATATTGTAGAATAGCCCATTTATTCGTCCAAGCTCCAAAAGCCCTCTCAATGACATCCTATAATGAGATATTTTAACTTTTATTAAATATACCTCATTTGTGAAACAGCTATTCATGACTATTTGTTTGTGAACAACTTGTATTCGGCTCGTAAAGCAAACGAGTTGAACACGAACAAACTTTTTGAACTCAAAATATAAACGAGTCAAACACGAGCGATCAAATATAAACAAGACAAACATGAGCAATCGCTCATGTTTTGCTCGTTTGCACCCCTAGTTGACTACTCTAACAGGAAAATATTATTTAATGGATGTCGGATTTTCATTACAAAAGGGATTTCATAAGCCATTGTCGAACACATAATATCACATGTCAAACTTCGAAAAGGGTAGTCAAATTATAAGAGGTAGAAAAGTGATATTTAATAAGTGTCGGTATATGCCTACACATTATAGGATAATAAAAGCCCAAATATCTCATTACAGGGTGTCATTGAGAGGGCTTTTGGAGCTTGGAAGAATAAATTGGCTATTTTACGATATATGCCTACACAGTTTTTCGAAAAACAAGTTAATTTTGTCACTGCAATAATGGCATTCTAGAATTGCTTAAGACGACAACATTCATATTTTGATGTTAACATCGTAAGTGTAGATTGAAACAAATCAAAGCCTCAAAAAACATATGAATATTTTGGATGGGGCAATATGTGATGGAATAATAATGATATTGTCAATCCTTGTGCGGGAAATGAAGAAGGTATCAATGACATAACCACAATACGAGAGCTAATCATTGATACTTTTGTTAACTGATATTTTAATAATATATTGTTAATTGTACAAGCGAGTATTATATATTGTAATTGATGTATGACTGAAGTGTTAATTGTTCAATAAATGTTTTAGGTGAGATTCATCAGCATTTTGATAACATACTTTCAGAATTTTGACAATTGTATTGGCTCAAATCAAATTTTTGTAGTGCCTGCAGCAAAAACGTGCGTAGGGAAAGACATTGGAAGAAGAAGAGAAAATTTAAAATTGAACATGAATTTCAAAGAAGATGGGCAGCTTAGGAAGAAGATGTGGGCGATCAAACATAGCCTTTGACGATCGTTTCCAAATGAGATTGGCGAGGGGGCACCTTATCCTAACGATCATCAGTTAACACCAAAAGAAAATCTCATAGGGCGATAATCAACTTTTAGGACGGTCGACGTGAATCACCCTTTCGACCGAACCGAAGCTTGTCAGGCAACCGACAACTCTCATCGATTGAATCGACTCACAATGTTATTATATGCAAATAACTCTGTAATTATCATCTCTTTTATTTATGTACATATTTATAAGGGATAGTAATTATATGTGTGTGTGCGCGTATGTATGCATGTGTGTGTGTGTGTGTGTGTGTGTGTGTGTCTATATATATATATATATATATATATATATA
>JXCR01078974.1:0-29771 GCA_002079205.1 Phalaenopsis hybrid cultivar
GTTGGATAACATTCAACCAATATCTTAAACATTTAAGCACTACAATTGTTACTCTTTTTTCATTATCTGTATTTTAAAAGGAAGGAAGGTGTCTTATTTTTCTAAGAAACTATACTTTCAATGGTAATATTTTTCAAAACGAAAATACATAATGTTTGTGATAAAACTTGTGTAATGGTTGGCAAAAGTGGATCTTAATTCTTAAATGATACCATATTCAATCAAGATTCACTCAATTTTGTGCCCATAGTAATTCATGCGTGCTAAATTTTCGAAGAATCAAAAAGACAACAAAAATACTGTAACGAATGCTAAGCATGAAGAGCATATATTCAGCATACAAAGTAGCTAATAATGAATCAAAAAAAAAAAAAAAATCAACAGCTTTCAAAAAAGTATGAATGGAATGGACATCAGTTTATTCTTTAAACTGGAAAAAAAAAGTCTGTTATATAAGAGCCGTAATGGATTATCATACCAAACAGCTGCCTCTTTAGATCTTCTTGCATGGTATCATTGTTGCAAACAAAAATATATCCTCCAAGAATCTCATTCCTAGGAAGCATCTCAGTTGAAGGCAAAGTCTTAAAACGCTTGTCAACAATATTGTTATTACTGTTGTTATTGCTACCACCACTGTTGTTGTTGGCACTGATGTTGTTATTATTGCTGGTGTCCTTGACTAAAATGCTATTTGCGTACTTCGTGATTCCAATATTCATTTTAAAGTTGTTTGCATAGTTAACATTGGGTTTTTGGTACATAGAATTCNGCACTGATGTTGTTATTATTGCTGGTGTCCTTGACTAAAATGCTATTTGCATACTTCGTGATTCCAATATTCATTTTAAAGTTGTTTGCATAGTTAACATTGGGTTTTTGGTACATAGAATTCAAGTTGTACGCACTATTTCTCAACGAAACCTTTTTTGCAGCCTCGTTCAACTTCAGATCCATGTTCATCAGACCAAGACTCAGGTTTTCAAAGTTACCATCTTCTTGGAGCCCCAACTTCTCCCATGGTTTGGTCTCAATGATGTTCCTTGGGTGATCAAAGTTGTTGATACGCTCACCCTTTGATCTGGTCATCTCTGCCAGTTTAGAAGTAATAACAGACCATTGGTGATCCTCTGAGACCTTGGACTGTCCGCGGAACTCATCTCCCAATTGCCAAAGGCTATCCATTTTACAGAAGCTTTCCTAAAAAAAAGGAATAACTCAGACAATTGTTCAAGTAATAGCGACCTACAGTCAAGTAAATTACAAATGGCATGGCAACAGTTTTTCTTAAATATCAGCACTGTAAATAAATCCTATTCCTTTAAGAAAACAAACATAAGCATCCGACTAAAACAAAATCCATTCATAATCCCAAAAGAGTGACATGGTAAATTGGGAAGACAACCATACAAATATAGAAAAAACTTTGGAATTAAGTAGCTAGTTAAGAGAATATAAAGCAAAATTTTTAAAATAAAAAGAAAACCATAAAGTACTGAAGTGATTTCATCTTTCCTCTCACTAAAACGGAAATATTCTGAAAAAAGGGAATCATAAATAAAAAACTAGCTATATGCACTTACCTAAGAAAAAAGACCGCTTCAACGACTTCCTTAATAAAAGAGAGAGAAGCACCGTTTTAATGCCAACAATGATTGTCAACTAATTTTAAAAGCATCAGATCATAATCCAGCTTTGTCAGCTACACCAACTCTCTTTCAATCTAAACTCGAAGCGCATTTACCCATTTACACCGAAAACAGTCAGAAGTAGGAGAAAATCTTCACAAAAAAAAAAGGACTAGCGGCCAAAAAGACACATTGTCGTCAAATTAGTGTTAAATATTAAATCTTTAACACAAATCAAAACTTGAAACGAAAAAATCTAAACAACCTTCGCATGATCGTGATCAAACAAAACCACATCTGCAATCAAGCAGTCAATTACCCCCGGACAAAAGAAGCAAGATAAAAAAAAAATGTCATGCCCTAGATCTCTCACTACAAAATCCACCGTAAAATCATCAAAACGTCTAGAATTAGGAACTATGAAAGAAGAAGATAACAGTAAATTTCAGCATCCCACTAACCTAGATTGAAGAATAGCGCGAAACAAAAGCGGCGGCGAGAGCTATGATCTGTGATCCGTGAATTGTATTGATCCGTACGAGCGTTAACAAACCCTAGTATTCGTATTTGATTTTGGGGTAAGAAATGTGGGAGGATGGAAAGGGGAAAACCACCTACCCCTTTTCGACTCTCACTCACAACTCACAGGATGCGAGAGGAGGATGAGAGTTAGCGCCTCCTCATTTTAATGGATGGACATCACAAAATACCCCTGCATTTTTCATAAAACGCAAACATGCCACTTCGAAGGCTTATTTGACATAATCATTATAAATAAGGGAGATTCATATACAAATCACACAATTCTTATGTATTTACATATCAACTTCTAAAGTTTCCTTATAACATTTTATTGTTGTAAATCTATATATGTTGAATCCAATTTTGACTTATGAGTCACACAAAAAGAATAAAATATAAAACGATAGAAAGAAAGAGAGAGTGAACAATAACTTAGAACGAGTATATTGACCNGTTATAACATTTTATTGTTGTAAATCTATATATGTTGAATCCAATTTTGACTTATGAGTCCCGCAAAAAGAATAAAATATAAAACGATAGAAAGAAAGAGAGAGTGAACAATAACTTAGAACGAGTATATTGACCTTCCTTGTCTAATATTGTGTAACCCTAATTCTTATGATGGCCTCTGATTTATATGCAAAGGAGACACGACTCCTAAAATTGCATGGAGACCCCTACTTTAATAGGGTTTACACAAGATGTTATAAGTATTTTGCTTTGGTGGGGCCCGGGGATCTCTTGGAGTCCTAGACTAGATGAGGTGGCTGATCTGGTCGACCCTCTATTTCAGTATGATTGTTAGATCGATTGACTACCCAAGTGTAGTTCGTTGGTCGCTCTTGTGAAGTTGGACTAATATAGTTTGTCGAACGCTCATGTGAAGTCGGTAGGGTATAGTTGGTTCATCGCTTCTGTGAAGTCGGTCGGATAGAGTTGATTTGTCGCTCTTGCGAAGTCGGTTGGATGTTGTTGATTTTCCTTGCAGAGAGACTGTTGGACGATGAGTTCTCGGTGGGTTTCCATACTTTTCGAGTCNACCTCTGATTTATATGCGAAGGAGACACGACTCCTAAAATTGCATGGAGGCCCCTACTTTAATAGGGTTTACACAAGATGTTGTAAGTATTTTGCTTTGGTGGGGCCCGGGGATCTCTTGGAGTCCTAGACGTATGACTGTTAGATCGATTGACTACCCAAGTGTAGTTCGTTGGTCGCTCTTGTGAAGTTGGACTAATATAGTTTGTCGAACGCTCATGTGAAGTCGGTAGGGTATAGTTGGTTCATCGCTTCTGTGAAGTCGGTCGGATAGAGTTGATTTGTCGCTCTTGCGAAGTCGGTTGAATGTTGTTGATTTTCCTTGCAGAGAGACTGTTGGACGATGAGTTCTCGGTGGGTTTCCATACTTTTCGAGTCGACGGTTTTTGGTTGATGACTATTATTTGAGCTCCACATGAGTTATTTTCTCATGAGGTTACTACATTGCCCCGTCACATCCTTTGGGTCTGTTGGATTTCTATAAGATTCATGTTAACAAGTTTTCTGTGTACAAATTCCGAACAACATGAAATCTTAGCCATCTACCCGTCGTGGTGCAGACAATCATGCGGGACTTTCTAGTTCTTAATCCCCATCATTAAAGCATCCATAATTGTGAAGAAAAGGAAATTTCCCTGGCTCATCCTATGAACTGCATATGTCTCGAACCGCTCCCTATTCGACATCTTGTGAAAGTGGTTGATCCACGGATGGCTCTNCTTTCTACACTTGTGTGTATGCTTGCCTTACACCTTGCATGTTAATGACTTGCTTGTTTGAAGACTTTGCATTTGCATTAGTGTTCTCATACAGTTACTTCTCACAGTCACACATCATGTGAATGGATGGCCCGTCACTGAGCCAATTCGTTGTGGAATTCCATCCAATAAGAGTTAAATCCTTTCACTCTCAGTGACACCACTCTGGACTGACGTAGGTACGCCTCCAGGTCACTATCTTAATGACACACCCACCCTCGAGTCACCACCTCCACAACACACCCACCCTCGGATCNCAATACGTAGACAGTTTGACATCTTGAACTTTTTTTAGGAGCATTTATGATCCCTATGGAGGTCCAAGGATCGTTACATGCTCACATTTGATCCTTTAAAGGTCCGACAAGGTCTGAAACCCCCTTAGTGAGCTTATCTGAAAGCTCAATTTTTATGGGATCTGGCATGTCCGTGCTTAATTTAGACGTGGCCATGCCTAGTTAATGGTGTGACAACGCCTAAATCGGGTGTAGCCACACCCAGACCTCCCCGAAGAGCATAAAAGGGTTGTAGTCGACATGACCACGCCCGAAGGTGGTGTGGCCACGCTGACAAAGTAGAGACTATAAATATTTACGCTGCAAAATGGGCGTGACCATACCCAAATCTTAGCAAGCCCCCAAATTCCTTGAGCGGTGTGAACACGCCCACAAGTGGCGTGGCCACGTCGCCTAGACAGACCGCCCATGTNTAATACGTAGACAGTTTGACCTCTTAAACTTTTTTTAGGAGCATTTATGGTCCCTATGGAGGTCCAGGGATCGTTACATGCTCACATTTGATCCTTTAAAGGTCCGACAAGGTCTGAAATCCCCTTAGTGAGCTTATCTGAAAGCTCAATTTTTATGGGATCTGGCATGTCCGCGCCTAATTTAGACGTGGCCATGCCTAGTTAATGGTGTGACAACGCCTAAATCGGGTGTAGCCACACCCAGACCTCCCCGAAGAGCATAAAATGGTTGTAGTCGACATGACCACGCCTGAAGGTGGTGTGGCCACGCTGACCACGTAGAGACTATAAAATATTTACGCAGCAAAATGGGCATGAACATACCCAAATCTTAGCAAGCGCCCAAATTCCTTGAGCGGTGTGAACACGCCCACAAGTGGCGTGGCCACGTCGCCTAGACAGACCGCCCATGTAATTACGTCAGGCCTCAAATATGGTCACACCGGGCCTTCATCTGTGATGCTTTGAACGGTGGCATGATCACACTCAAATGAGGCGTGGTCACACCGTCAAACCTGTTCACAAATTGTGGACCTCCGGTCTCTGAATTCATGTTGGCAAGGCGACCTGAATAGTTGGTCCTTTCCCATTTGTCTGATTCTTTACCCAATTAAGGCATAGAAGATACTTTGAGGCCATTCCAAATTGGGAAAGCGGCCTTGGACCATTGGATAAACCCCCTATAGATGAATAACCCAGGTGGAACGGCTCATTTGAGCTACTCGATCACCATTAGAGAAGGAGAGCATGTGGAGAGCTTGAGTAGCTTAGGAGAAGATTCTCTAGAGCTTTGAGAGGGAAATTCTTCACCTCCCTTTTAGAGAAATTCAGGGAAAAAGTTCCTCCATCCTTTCCCTCTCTTTCCTATGGTTTTCATCATTTGCTCTGATCATCTTCCGTCTCTAGTGACTTTAAAGAAGGAAAATTCTAACGTTATTGTCATCTCAACTCTCTGGCAAAAAGTGGTTCCTTATATCTTTGGAGAAAGTAAACTCTGTCATTGTCGTCACTGTCTCTGGTTAGGAGAGCTTCTTCTAAAACGAATGTTAGACTTCGATAAACCATCGCGGCGGTGAGACTTTCCAAAATTTTATTCTTCCTTTCATTAGGGCCCATAGGTCTGGACGTTAGAGAAATTTGGTTAAGATTTTGCTTTTCTAGAGGAAACCTCATAGGATTGTGAGCCTTTGTGTTTTCCTTATGAATCCATGGAAAAGCACATCTTTTTTCCATTCTAGACCAAAATTCAAACGTCGGGATCATTGCAATCCCACATTTGCTTTGGTATTTCGTCCCAACGACGGGAGAGGTAAAATCCACCATGTTGATGTAGAGAATGGAAAGTCTTGAGACTTTGATGTTCACTAAGAGGTAAAGGTTTTTCCCTCGAAATCCCTTCATGTCGGGCAAATGGAGGTGTCCTCCCATCACTTTGTAGTGACACCGGCTTTGTCTTGTCCTCTACTATAAGGTACCGCGCAAGCTTGCTAAGGTAGCACGATTCATCATCGAATCTAATCAAATATTATATTGCATGTGTTTCACATTTTTATTATAGGCACCGCATATATTCTTTTCAAAAATTTCATCAAAACCATCAATTTTTGCATGAGTCGTTGATCGACTGCATCCTATAGTTCGATCAATTTTNTGTCCTCTACTATAAGGTACCGCGCAAGCTTGCTAAGGTAGCACGATTCATCATCGAATCTAATCAAATATTATATTGCATGTGTTTCACATTTTTATTATAGGCACCGCATATATTCTTTTCAAAAAATTTCATCAAAACCATCAATTTTTGCATGAGTCGTTGATCGACTGCATCCTATAGTTCGATCAATTTTTGTTGATCTACTCAATTGATCAGCCGCTACTGGCCCAATCACATCGATTGACTACCCTTCATTGATTGATTGCACTCATTGGTCTGAGCGATTATCATTGGTCTACTCGATCGATCGACCACCACCGACTAGATCGTATTGAACGACCATCCTTTGCTGATTGGTTGCACACCTTAACCCAATCAACCATTTTTGGTCTATTTGATTNGCCAGATAGTATTGAACGACCATCCTTTGCTGATTGGTTGCACACCTTAACCCAATCAACCATTTTTGGTCTATTTGATTCGTCAGCCACCACCGGCCTAAGTGTAGCGATCGACACCCTTTGTGGATTGGTAGCACACCCCATCCTGATCGACAATTTCTTGTCCTTTCAATCAGTTGGTTGTTGCCGACTTGAGCGTATCGATCAACCATTGATCAACCACACGCTCCAGCTTGATTGACTATCTCTGATCTACTTGATCGATAAACCACCACCGGCCTAATTGTATCAATCAACTACCTATCATTCTTTGGTCCACATGATCGATTTGTGCTGCCACCGACTCGATCATTATATTGACCACTATCTGTTGACATGGTTGATTAACATATCTCCACATATGTNTCGATCAACATCCTTTGTGGATCGGTAGCACACCCCATCCTGATTGACAATTTCTTGTCCTTTCAATCAGTTGGTTGTTGCCGACTTGAGCGTATCGATCAACCATTGATCAACCACACGCTCCAGCTTGATTGACTATCTTCGATCTACTTAATCGATCAACCACCACCGACCTAATTGTATCAATCAACTACCTACCATTCTTTAGTCCACATGATCGATTTGCGCTGCCACCGACTCGATCATTATATTGACCACTATCTGTTGACATGGTTGATTAACATATCTCCACATATGTTCATGATGAGTACTCATGCCTCCCAGTGATATATTACTGATCGATCAAACTATATCTCCACATATGTTCATGATGTATTCATTGCATACTTCTTGTGTGTATGATGTATTCATTGCATACTTCTTCATATTGTCTGTATTAGTACATGCACAATTGCACACCATTGTGCACCCATGAGCATATCTCCACATATGTTCATGATGAGTACTCATTGCATACTTCTTATGTGTATGATGTATTCATTGCATACTTCTTCATATTTCCTGTATTAGTACATGCACAATTGCACACCATTGTGCACCCATGAGCATATCTCCACATATGTTCATGATGAGTACTCATGCCTTCCAGCGATATATTACTCTATATATCAGCTTCGTGACATCCGCATGTCACTTAACACCACGCCATAAGTTGTTTGCACTTGTATTGTACACTTGTGTGTATGCTTGCCTTACACCTTGCATGTTAATGACTTGCTTATTTGAAGACTTTGCATTTGCATTAGTGTTCTCATACAGTTACTCCTCGCAGTCACACATCATGTGAATGGATGGCCCGTCACTGAGCCAATTCGTTGTGGAATTCCATCCAATAAGAGTTAAATCCTTTCACTCTCAATGACACCACTCTGGACTGACGTAGGTACCCCTCCAGGTCACTATCTTAATGACACACCCACCCTCGAGTCACCACCTCCACAACACACCCACCCTCGGATCACCGTCTCCACAACAAGCTCACCCTGTGGGCTACTGCCTCCTCGCCACACCCACCTTTCGGGTCACCGCCTCTACAACACACCTACACTTCGGGTCACTGTCTCATCAACACACCCACCATCCAAGTCACTGCCTCCACTACACACTCATTTCTATTTGTGTCATATGTCTTGCATGCATCATTCGACATTATCGATGCATCCATCATTAGTATGCACACTTTATGTTAGTGGAAAATGTTTGCCATCTTTCAATCACTCTGAATTTTTATGTAATTTATCCCTTATCTTAACGACGAATTTGGCTCGTTAGTTGATTGGCCCATTGCTGGTCACGACGGGGTTGCGAGAATTGCTCGCAGGGATGTTTTGGTGGGGAAATACTAGCTACCACATCGTGATTAACACACATATTTTGTGCTAAAGTTTCAAGAGGTCTAATATGTACCACTTAGACCTTATATTTCATATGAAATATTTTTAAAGTATAAAAGTCTATATTTTTATTACACATATACACCATATTTTCAAAATCTTTTTTGAAGTTTCGTGCATATTTAACTTAGGCCATACACAGGTCAAATTTTCAAAACCTCTTCAAAACCTGTATCTAGTGGCACCTCTTAGAATCCTTGGATCTTTAAAATGGGTCGGTGATGGTGACCCCATCAAAACATAGGCTAACTTTATGATATAACCCTACATTCAGTTAAATACTGTGTCAAGAAACTACGTTAGTTTCTAGTGCCCCGATCTAACTACCTCTACCTGTTAGGGATTAATCCCTTCCTTTGAGTACCCCAGTTGAGCTTTTTTGCTCCTTTTGCTTTTATTTGTATCACCTCGACAACCTGTTTAACGATAAACTACCTCCCATTTAGGATACGATGATTTATCCTCTACCCTTACGTCTTGGATGTGCTTTGATGTATTGGGATTTCCCATCTAGCTGATTCAGTTTTTTTACAGACTATGTATTTCGATGAGTCTGTTACCCATGTGGGGACCGTAAAAGACCCAATCTTTGACCCATGACTTAACAGGAGCTTTGAAAGCATTGGGACATTGCCCTGTGAAATAATTGTCCTTTGATAGCCCTGTGTTAGTTGTCATTACTAAAGTAAGCAAAGCTCATTTGGATCAAGAGTATTTTTGGGCAACCCCCAAGTTGTTATTAACTAAGTGGGATATATTAACTTGGGAGCATTTTGAATTCAGAATAGACAAACACATCTGAATCTCTGGTTATAGGAATTTTACGTAACTATTCTTTAACAAATATTAGTTCAATGTGCCTCCGCTCGATCTTATTTGTGCGGACATTTTTGACCTGTCATTGCGAGGTTTATCACACGCAAGTTCTATATGTTTTCTTTCTCTTTGTTTGTCTTCTTCATTTTATGTCATTGTTCTTCTAGTTCCGTTCTTCTTCAGATATTCTTATGATCCAAAAGAAAGACTTATTCAGAAAATGGAATTATACGACGATAAACAAGCTGACGACTTATTCAAAAATAAAAAAAAGAAAAAAAAAACATAACATGTACTTGCAATTTTGGTGTTCGGTTTTTGGAGCAATATTCTTCAATAATTAGCCAAGGAATATTTTAGTAGTTCAAAGATGTGGGTGGCATCGTGCCTTGCCTCTTGTTGTGTGGTGTGCCTACGAGGTGTGCTTCTTGAAGGTCGGAAGCATTGGCCAACGTTATGCCCAGATCGCTTACTGCAACCTCTTTGGTCTCTCACTCATCGTCTCATGGATCCTCCGGGAGATCGCTCCTCCTTGATTGGAGAACTTTCCATGGATCAACCACTTTTCCAAGACGCTAGATAGAGAGTGGTTCGAGAAGGACGTGGTTCTGCGAGTGGCTTGGAAAACTTCTTTTTCTTCACAATTTTGGCTGCTTTAATGATGGGGATTAGGAACCAGAAAGACCCACGTGATCATCTACACCACAACGAGTGGATGGTTAAGACTTTATGTTATCGGGATTTGTTTAAGAAAAACTACTAACAAGAATCTCAAGGGAATCCGATAGACCCATAGGTTGTGATGTGACAATGTAGGAACCCCTGGGAAAATAACTCACATGGAGCTCAATCATCAATCCTCAACCAAAAGGTCACAACTCAGGGAGCTGGGGAACCCACCGAGAGTTAAATCGTCTGACAGTCTCTGCATAAAACGAATCAACAACACCTTGTCGACTTCACAGGAGCGACCAAGCAACTATACCCGACCGATTTCATAGAAACAACCGACAAATTTTTATTCTCTACTTGGTCTAGCAGGTCGAATAATGAAGCTTTAAGCCTAAGTTCTTTGAAAATGTAGACAAAATGCAGTCTAGCCGAACATAAAAAACTATAGTGCGGCACCACACCGCCCTTCCAAACACACCTTAAGGGTCTGTTTGGAGCATCTACAACTGTTTGAAGAATTAGTTGTGAAGCTGCTGCTGAAGTTGTTGTTCAAAAAGCAGTGTTGGCCAATAACAAATTTATTTTTTGAAAGTCAAATCGTAACTTTCTAGTAGTCACGACACCTAGTCAAGTTCAGAGGCAAAACACAATTTTCAGCTTCATTTTTTCCGAAAAAACAGATAAAAGCGTAATTTTCCCAAATAGAAAAAAACTCGAAGCCGCACCACATCGCCGCCCCGAACACACCCTAAAACTTGTTCGAGTTGACGAGCGATAAACTGTCAATCACAAGTAAAACTCTGGTGAAAGGCATGATAAATAAAGCTAATAAATGGGTTTACCAACCGAACAAGCCAATCCACAACAAAACATTTTTTTTTTCATGGATCAACCATCTTATAGGAACTCGCCGATCCTTGCATGTAGAATAATTTATTCATGTGGTATTCCACAACTAATCAATAACATTTTCAACTTGATAGAAATATTTACTATTTCTCGTGTTATATTCTATATTCAACAAATATATTCTTGTGTGTGTGTGTGTGATGTTATGTCGTGTTTGTCAAACACAATATCAATATAAAAGCTAATTGCAATAATGTTAGTATATCAAACAATAATATAAACAACTATTTTAACATAAAGTCATAAATAAAATAACATAATATCAAGTGAACGATTCATTATTTTATTTATCATGTTTTATAGACTTACAATTTCTCCTCTCCGGCCTCATATCTTCACATCTACTCATGCATCCACTTATTCATATTTTTATTTGTCTCATTATATCTTCATATTCACCTATATACATTCACTTGTTCACATATATTTATAAATATCAAATACTCTTATAAATGATTATATAAATACAAATGCCATTATAATTCCACATGAAAGCACAAAATAAAACCACCTTTCCTCATGAACTAATTTATCTTTTCTTTTTTGGCATGTATAATTATAATAAAGTGTATAAATATCATATTCTTTATAGGAATATCTTCAAATATGGTGGAGAATGTCTAATGATCAATATATACAATTGTCATAAAAAAAGAAAAAAAAAATATTGGGTAAATTAATATACATGATAAATAATTATAATTCATACAATCATTTATATGCAATATCCAAAATAATATTTTTATGCTTTTATTATTCTATAGTAAATTTGTTTGAGTTCAAAATACAAACTAAAATGCATAGAAGAATATATAATAGAAAATGCCTTATAAAATTTTAAAATATATATGCCAACATGTTCACCACAATTTATTATATATCATATTCTATATATTTTCCTAGATTTAAACTTATTTAAATTTTAACTAAATAAAACAAGAGTTGTAGAGTAAGACTTGTTGAGTATGATTGATGATCAGAACAAAGAGTTTTAATGAGCCTAATATCAACAAATTGAGGTCTGTTCGTGTTTGGCTCATAATATGACCATTCACGTTCAACTCTATATTGCTCAAATTAATTTGTTAGGAGCTCTAAACATGCCTGTTCACTTGTTTGTCAAATTTGATTCAAATTCACTTGAACACAACTCATGAGCCAACTCCCATGTAGGAGCCAACTCCCATGTAGGCGACACTGAGCCAAGTGGCTTCGGCTTGTATTGTTCAGATGAGATTTTTCCTGCATTTAAACAATGCTAAGGGTACAAGTAAAGTACCTTCAGAGATGTGGGACTAAATAAAATGTAAAAGTAATATGGAGCATGGCTTTGTTCTTTCTTATCTTTTGTTTGGGCATTTATTATGTATTTGCATATTTAACACCAAAGCAAATATATTTCAAATACTATTATCATTCTCTTACGCATTTATTATATTACTAATAATTAGCTACATATAATAATAATAATTATTTCAATCTTGATAATCTAATAATCAATTATTTTATTTAGACATTCAATAAAATAAATAAAATAATAATAATAATAATGAATTAGTCCAAGCGAAGAAGAAATTCAAAAAATGATTTTAGACATTGTGGATGGAACAACCATGTGATGTGGATTAAATTACGAAGATCCTTCATATTATGAAATTTTATATTTTTATTATATTTTATTTGCATAAATGATATAAGTTTTGCATTTTAAACGAAATTTATTTTTAAAATGAAGATTAAAACACGGCGAATGCACGCATATCGGCACATGCACATAATGTATTATCATATCTAGCACTTAATATTTCATATATATATACTTAACACTTAAGAATTTAACATCATATCAAAAATATCATAATTATTAATTTCAGAAATACAGCTTTTGATGTATGAGTTTATGGCACTAATGATGATAAGTGTAAAAATTTAAGACTTAGATGTGTAAATAAATGAATTTTATAGGGCTTTTATGCAAGGGTGGACAAAAGTAGGTCTAAGAGAGGGAGGGGAATTGCCCCCCTCAAATTCAGATTATTATTTATATGAAAGAGCAAGTTGGTCTTTTGTCTATCCCGAAATATTATTTTGCTCTTGATTGCCCTAACCCCTCTCACATTTGGCCCCCCCTAAAAAAAAGGCTGGTTCCGCCCTTATTTGTATATAGATTTCCTTAAAAAAATATTTTTACCAGTTCAAGAACAACTCATGTTTGACTCGCTAAGTTGCTCATGTTTGAATCGTTCATCAAGTAAACAAGCAGAACTTAATTATTTTTGTTATGCTTGAATTATTAACTAACCAAATACGAACAACACTTTGCTCGATCGCATTCTACTTATTTTAGCTCGAAATAAAGAAAATATATAAACTATATATATTATTTATGTAATAATTTATTATATATATTTATATCTAAATTAAAATAATTACGGCTTGTGTGATATTACAAAATTTATTAAAAAAATAAAAAATATATATTGAAGAATATTTATTTAATAGTAACAATAAATTAAAAAATATTTTAATGATTTCACCGCCATAAGTTGAATTCAAAACAAAAACCCCAAGAAAGTGGGCCCAAAAGAGGAAGAAGGGGTGCAATTTAGTACCTACAATTGCAATACTTAGCAAGATTTTCCAAAAAATAATACCAAGAGACGTATGAAACAAACCTCTTTTCCGAGGGGACAAACTGCCCCTAGACATGGTAAAAATTTGAATTTGAGAAAAGCCGATGCACAATTTCGATCTGTGGCGGGGATCAAACACGAAAAAAATGCACAATCACTTGTTTAGTCTCACATCAGCAGAAGAACTTTACTTGCACCTTTAGAGGTCTTCAAATGCAAAAAAATCCCTCTTTTAAGCACTAGTCAAGTGGCGCTGCTCACACTACTGCTATAGCTCTTGAGCTCCAATTTGAGCTGTACACGAGCTTAATTCGAGCAAACCGACCTTGAATCGAGCCGTATGCAAACAAATTTTTTATGGAATATTTCGAACACGAGCCGAACATGAACAAAAAAAAAAATGAATGAGCCGAACGCAAACACGTCTTAGGCTAGCTCAAGCTCTGCTGCTGGTTCACAACCCTAAAAGGAATATAAATACTGCAAAGGGGAAAAAATTACAAAGTTTAATGTCCTGCAATAGAAAATCTTCTATTGCGATAATGGTAAACTATTAAAATAGAAGCCATATTTATACACATTCCCTTCGGGTTCTCAGCTACCAAGTATTTTGTAATTATAATATTTCTTAGTGCAGTTTCATGAAATGCACTTTAACTGGTTCATTATTATAATCTAAAAAGCGAAACCAAAAGTCTAAAATTGAAACAAATCTATAAAAATTACATTTTTAATCCATAAAAATAGCGATGATGATAAATAAAATATTATTCTAAAATAGATGATAACTTTTTAAATTACAAATGTCAAGCTCTGAACAAAATTTTTTTTTTTTGAATCGAGATCCAAATCCAAAATTTTAATATTTAAGCTTAGCCGCGCAGGATAGACGCTCCAAGCACCCAATTCCTCTTTGTTGCTACTCTTTACCACGTCTCTCTCTCTCGATCTCTCTTTCCCATGAAGCGATTCCCTGGATTCTTCATCGCCCCCGTCCTCCTCCTCGCTCTAATTTCCGTTTCCTACTTCCAATCCAACTCCGACGGGACATGGAAGTATCCTTTCCGCTCCTCGGACCTCCTGCCTCTTCTCCCCTTTTCAATCTCGTGGCCGATCCTCCGTTCGCTGCGCAGCGCCGTCGACCTGCTCCCGACGTACGTCGGCGTCGTATCATCGCCGGAGACCAAACTACAGTGGAAAGGTGCGTGCTTTTACAACAACACGGCGTGGATGGAGTTTCATAATAAGAGTAAGTCGCCATACGGCGGCGGAACTCTCCATATAATGGTTCGTTCTCAAACAAGTTTCTTTTCTGTGTGAAGTTTTGGTGGAATCGGGAACTTGATTTTTTAAATTTGTTTTTTTGCGGGAGAAAATTAGGTTTTTGGTTTTATGTTCATAGAATTTGATGATCGGGCAAGTTAAATCAGCANGCCATACGGCGGCGGAACTCTCCATATAATGGTTCGTTCTCGAACAAGTTTCTTTTCTGTGTGAAGTTTTGGTGGAATCGGGAACTTGATTTTTTATATTTGTCTTTTTGCGGGAGAAAATTAGGTTTTTGGTTTTATGTTCATAGAATTTGATGATCGGGCAAGTTAAATCAGCACGTGGGTCTGAATTATTGATATCAATGCCATGCATCTTCCAGAGGATTTCAGTGCTTTTTGAAGATTTAGCTCTTTGATGCTATTGGATTAGAAGGCAGCTGCGTGTCTATTTGAGCCGTCCATTTTTTAATCATTAGGGATTGCGTGTCTAATTTTTTTAACTGTCATGAAGTTAATTTTTCTCTGTGTTCATATTTGATTCAATCAATGATAGTACTGCTTAGCTTCTGTCATCTTGATTAATTACATTGGTTATAGTACTGATTCATGTGTAGGGATTCAACTAAATTGAGTAATTTATGAAGGTGGAACCAATTAATTTCTCAAAAGCTGAAGAAATTTATGGATCAATTCATCTGGCCGGATTTTGGAAGCTGTGTGCTTTTTGTAAATACATTCTTTAATGACTTTCTTCATGATACTTTGAATGAAATTTTAAGATGAAGCATTTTAATTGGGCAATAAGTAATCAGTGTTACCTGTTAACTAAGCATTTGAAGTTTTTTGAGGAACATAAGAACTTTGGAATAGTTTTTATTTTTTATTTTATTTCAAATTTTTATAGCATCACGCTTTGATTCTGCTCTACCTGAATTCTAAAAAATGAATTTAAAAGAGGAGAAAATAATGAATATTGTTTGTGTAAGTTGCCATAATGAAGAGGCTAAACTGAGAGCTGAATGGTTATATCCTAAAGGAATCTTAGTCTTGATAAATTTTCAGCGTCTTCTAATCTGAAGTTTTCATATCCATTTTCTACCTGTATTTATCATCTCGTACAATTTCTAATGCAGAACCATCACTTTACTCAATACTCAGTTTTCTAGTCCAAACTTTCAAATGTTCAGAATATACTCCAACATTCTATTTTTTATACTTTTGTCCAGGTCAATAATGCTCATAGCTGGACTTGTATGGATCTTTACGTTTTTGCAACTCCATATCGCGTTACGTGGGATTATTATTTTTTGTCTCGAGAGCATACCCTTGAGTTTGATGAGTGGGAAGGAAAAGAAGAGTATGAACATGTAAGTTTATGAGGAAAAGTTTTTTATTTTTAACTTTATATGGATGTTGGAATGACATTTTTATTTCATAATTGGTATATATTCAAATTGTGTCATCAGGTAAAACATCATGGCGTGTCTATCTTCCTCATGCAATCTGGGATGTTGGGAACTCTCCGTGCTTTGTGGGACGTTTTCCCTCTATTCACAAATACGGGATGGGGTGAGAACTCAAATCTCGCTTTTCTCAAGAAGCATATGGGGGCGAAATTTGAGGAACGGCCCAAACCTTGGATATCGAGCATCAATGTTGATGACGTTCACTCGGGTGATTTCTTAACTTTATCTAAAATCCGTGGCAGATGGGGTGGTTTTGAAACTCTTGAAAAGTGGGTGACTGGTGCGTATGCTGGTCATACTGCTGTTTGCCTAAAGGATTCTGAAGGAAAACTTTGGGTTGCGGAATCTGGACATGAAAATGACAAGGTTAGTGCCATATATTAACTCTAGAAATTAAATTTCTTATTTGGGAAATTTAACTACATACCCCAAAATTCTTATGTATTTACATATCTAACACCTAAAGTTTGATATTTACACTTACAACACCTTGCTGTTGTAAACCTATGCTGGAAAGGTGCATTGCACTTTTAAAAAGATGGTGATGGTGATAATTTAGACTTGGTGTTAAAAAATTGAGTGGTATGCATGCAAATATGAATCTGTAGGTGTTAGATATATAAATAAATAAGAATTGTGTTGTCGGTATGTAAATGCCCCTTTTTATTTTCTTGGTTCATAATGTAATGAATTTGACAACCCCAAAATAGTTGGGATAAGCTTAATGATGATGATGATAATAGTGCAATGGATTTTCTTAATTAATTTTCTTTTAATGGCATGCATTGCACTGGTAAATAGTTTTCACTTGTTGAATAATTATCAGTTTGTTTTGAACTGAACAATAATGTGCCAACTTTCAGAAAAATTTAAATATTTAAATGTTTATATGACATTCTAATGGAAGCTTAGAAGTATGGAGTGAGAGGGTTTCATACAACATTGTCGGAAACTTTGAAAAGTGGTTGATGTGTTCTCTCATCCTGTTAATGATATTAATGAAACGAAAGTTGCTCAGATTGGATTGCATTTTGAGGTCATCAATAGAGCATTCAATACCACTTTTCTTGAAAAATTTTTGCTGTTTTTTACTGATATATCCTTTGTGCCTAGTAATGGTTTATATCTTTTCATTAGCTCATTAAAAAATTGAAATGGCTATAACAAGTCATGGGATCAAAATTGACGCAATTTACCAGGTTTTATATGATATTTATGCATAACTTCCGTGTAATTTAATATGATGATCATACAAATTTTTTACAGGGTGAAGATGTAATTGCTATATTACCATGGGAGGAGTGGTGGGATTTTGAATTGAACAAAGATGACTCAAATCCGCAAATTGCATTGCTTCCACTGCATCCTGATGTCCGTGCCAAATTAAATGTTACTGCAGCTTGGGAGTATGCGCGAAGCATGGATGGAAAGCCTTATGGCTATCACAATATGATCTTCAGTTGGATAGATACTCCAAAAGATAACTACCCGCCACCAATTGATGCACATTTGGTATGATATGCAATTTCTTATTTTTCAACATATATTAGTTATGAGTATAAACATCAAAATTCTCCATAAGGGAAGGATATTTCTATAAGTTTTACACCATTAAACGTTTGAGTGTTTTGACACGTGGGCAGCATTATTGCACTCTAATCTTACCATATTTCCCATATTTGTTTTCTTTTTGTCTGTTGAGGAAAACCAGAACTGCAAGATGTTGTGTATATTCCTCTTTAGCATATAAAGTTGATTGCATGTTATCATTCTTCATAGGTTGCTTCTGGTATGATAATGTGGTCTAAAATTCAGCCAGCTTATGCTGCTAATATGTGGAATGAAGCCTTGAACAAACGGATTCAAACTGAGGTTTGTCTCTATCTTTTTATTTTGTTGACATAATACTGAAAGTTCAGAATCATTGAGGTGGAAGGTTATGAGATTTGCGTATTGCTCATTTATGTTGATTTCGTACATGATATGTAAGCTCATAGCCCTGGATATAAAGAACTATTTCTTTCTTTCTTTCTTTATTTTTTGTTCATATGCTTGGTTATCCTTGGACCGAAGTCTTGGGGAAAGAAATACAATTTGTGATACATCAAAACACTCAAAGATCAAAATTCACAATCCACCAACTCTTAGGCAAAACTTTTGTCTCGTTGGATGAGAACCAGAAAAAAAAGCCAAAAAATAAAGTAAAGATTTTCAACTTAAGAAGAAAATTAACATAGAATTAAAAACCATGTCACTAATATGACTCACGCTGCAAAAAGAAAAGCCAAATTGTTGTAGATTAACAACAAATATATAGGGGAACTAATACATGATTATCTTCAAAGGACTAACCCTACTATATATAATATCATGAATAGAAGGAAAACAAGCAACCAACTCTCAATGGGCTAAATTTCTAATTATGTTCATACTCATAATTGATTTTATACTCATATTCAATTTCAAAATTGGATTTTGATTCTTGCCTAGTCTTAGGTTTAGGTTCATGTGTGTATTCTAATATATATGCAAACTCAGATGCAAAAACCTCATATATATAAATTCAATAGTCCCAGACTATTTGCAAGGGGTCATTTTAGTATAAAGTTTATACAAGTGTCATGTTACTCCCCATGTTTTTTAAATTAAGGCTAAATTAATCATCCACGGTGATTGATACAACCCATATTAAAAGAGTATGTGGATTAAGGTGTCATTTTTATACTCTGATGCTAAAATGCCCCCATATAAATAATTAGGGGACTATTTTGACAAATTACTTGAATTCATATTATAACTATAAATCATTTTTTTAATCTCTATTATTTTAGAAGTGACGCGCTCAATAACCTGAATACAATGATAAGTGTGCGATGGCTGCTGCACTGGCCCCCTGGTTTATTTTAAATAAGCAAGGAATCTTACATTATGGGCCGGTGTGGGTGAAAAAGTTAAGTCCATGAAGATAGTATTAGGATATGAACTTATTATTATATATATATATATATATATATATATATATATATANTTCATAAGGGAAGGATGTTTCTATAAGTTTTGCACCATTAAACGTTTGAGTGCTTTGACACGTTGGCAGCATTATTGCACTCTAATCTTACCATATTTCCCATATTTGTTTTCTTTTTGTTTGTTGAGGAAAACCAGAACTGCAAGATGTTGTATATATTCCTCTTTAGCATATAAAGTTGATTGCATGTTATCATTCTTCATAGGTTGCTTCTGGTATGATAATGTGGTCTAAAATTCAGCCAGCTTATGCTGCTAATATGTGGAATGAAGCCTTGAACAAACGGATTCAAACTGAGGTTTGTCTCTATCTTTTTATTTTGTTGACATAATACTGAAAGTTTAGAATCATTGAGGTGGAAGGTTATGAGATTTGCGTATTGCTGATTTATGTTGATTTCGTACATGATATGTAAGCTCATAGCCATCTATTTCTTTCTTTCTTTCATTATTTTTTGTTCATATGCTTGTTTATCCTTGGACTGAAGTCTTGGGGAAAGAAATACAATTTGTGATACATCAGAACACTCAAAGATCAAAATTCACAATCCACCAACTCTTAGGCAAAACTTTTGTCTCGTTGGATGAGAACCAGAAAAAAAAGCCAAAAAATAAAGTAAAGATTTTCAACTTAAGAAGAAAATTAACATAGAATTAAAAACCATGTCACTAATATGACTCACGCTGCAAAAAGAAAAGCCAAATTGTTGTAGATTAACAACAAATATATAGGGGAACTAATACATGATTATCTTCAAAGGACTAACCCTACTATATATAATATCATGAATGGAAGGAAAACAAGCAACCAACTCCCAATGGGATAAATTTCTAATTATGTTCATATTCATAATTGATTTTATACTCATATTCAATTTCAAATTTGGATTTTGATTCTTGCCTAGTTTTAGGTTTAGGTTCATGTGCACATTCTATTATATATGCAAACTCAGATGCAAAAACCGCATATATATATAAATTCAATAGTCCCAGACTATTTGCAAGGGGTCATTTTAGTATAAAGTCTATACAAGTGTCATGTTAGTCCCCATGTTTTTTAAATTAAAGCTAAATTAATCATCCACGGTGATTGATTCAACCCATATTAAAAGAGTATGTGGATTAAGGTGTCATTTTTATACTCTGATACTAAAATGCCCCCATATAAATAATTAGGGGGCTATTTTGACAAATTAGTTGAATTCATATTATAAATATAAATCATTTTCATTTTTTTAATCTCTGTTACTTTGGAAGTGACGCGCTCAATGACCTAAATACAATGATAAGTGCTCAATGGCTGTTGCACTGGCCCCCTGGTGTATTTTAAATGAGCAAGGAATCTTACATTATGGACCGGTATGGGTGAAAAAATTAAGTTCATGAAAATAGTATTAGGATATGAACTTATAATATATGTATATATATATATNTGGAGAAAATGCTAAGAAGATTGATAGTTTATGTTTTAAGCTTTGATATTTAAGTAGGAGTTATAATAGTAATGATGTAGGTGTAATTGTAGATAAAAATTTGAAAGATAATATTGTATAAACTAAAAATTATTGTTGATATTGAGATTCTTAAAATTATAATTATTTATGCTCCCCAAGCGGGTTTAGATGTATATTTAAAAGAAAAAAAATTGGAATGACCTAGAAGAATTAATATAAAAGATTCTTGATTAAAAAAAAATTATTAGAAGAGATTTAAATGAATATGTTGATAGAATGATAGAAGATTTTATAAGTATGCTATGATTTTGAAGAAATTAATGAAGAAGGTCATATTGAATATTACTTTATAATTTTATTATTGTTAATAATTTATTTAAGAAAATAAATTTGCATATTATCATATATTAGAATGAATCCAATATCACTTATTTGACTGTAGATGATTCTTGTATTGATGTATATTTTATAGGCTTTAGAGAATTTAATATGCCGCAATAGATAAATATTTGATGAAGATTCCTACGATTTTGGGTAGATTGTAAGTTATTTTATTTATAATCTTTCGCTTCACGCCATTGATGAAACATACAGTGGTGATATAATAGTTTAGATGCAAAAAATATTTAGCTTTAAAAGATGTATATCATGCATAATATTCAAAAACAATATATTCTCTTTGCTTATGACATTTACATTATTCATTGAAGCTGGTTTCTACATTTTCCAAATGTCAAAGATTTCTTTTTATGTTTATATTTAATATAAACCTATGTTGATCTTATTTCACTTGTAGCATTACGATAATTTTTTTGAATATATTCTGCTAACTTTGTTTTAATAATTTTAATTCATTATAAATTAAAGTATAACATTAAAATAAAGTTTCTTAGCTGTTAAGCTAATTTGAATGTTCCCAAAATTCATTGTTGGAAGTCTTAACTTGACTAGCTTAAAAAGAAGCCCAGGAGATTCCCAATGTGCATTATGTTGCTCTTATGAGCCCATGCCATGCATTGGGTTATTTTGATGAGAATAAACATGTGTTTGTAGATTTTAATTATTGATACTTAGTGATTTCAAAATTAGATGATTATATAAACTTTGGATCTCAAAGATGCATTATTCAATTAATTAGATGATCAAGTTATTTGAAAATTGATCAAGAAATTTAGAAGATGATCGATGANGTGTTTGTAGATTTTAATTATTGATACTTAGTGATTTCAAAATTAGATGATCATATAAACTTTGGATCTCAAAGATGCATTATTCAATTAATTAGATGATCAAGTTGTTTGAAAATTGATCAAGAAATTTAGAAGATGATCGATGAGCCATGAAAGATGCTCCAAAACATTTTTTGGTGCTAAAGATTCTTTAAGATCATTAGGTTTATAATTGCAAAATGAGAGGTCTAACTCAACCAGCTACTGACAAAATTTATGAACTCAAACAAAAAGAAAAATAAATATTTTAAATAATTAAATGTGTTATAAATATGATCAAAATTTATTTTAATTCATTCATATAAAATTTTGACAAAAAATCAAAGATACCTCAATTGCAAATTTTATAATTTTGATCGATAATTATGTAATTAAAATGCTGTTTTAAATTATTTTTATTTTATAATTGAAACAAAAATAAATTTTAATTTTAATGTCACTAATTTTATCTTGTTTCATTCATGTAAAATCATATACAATTTGCACGCTTTGTTTTTAAAATTATTTATAATGTGAAAGCTTAAAGTTCTAATTTATATTATTTATTTATAAGATTTTATTTCCTTAAATTCCATACAACCTGATTAATGCTTCAATTTTTNCGTAAAGATTCTTTAAAATCATTAGGTTTATAATTGCAAAATGAGAGGTCTAACTCAACCAGCAACTGACAAAATTTATGAACTCAAACAAAATGAAAAAAAATATTTTAAATAATTAAATGTGTTATAAATATGATCAAAATTTATTTTAATTCATTCATATAAAATTTTGACAAAAAATCAAAGATACCTCAATTGCAAATTTTATAATTTTGATCGATAATTATGTAATTAAAATGCTGTTTTAAATTATTTTTATATTATAATTGAAACAAAAATAAATTTTAATTTTAATCTCACTAATTTTATCTTGTTTCATTCATGTAAAATCATATACAATTTGCATGCTTTGTTTTTAAAATTATTTATAATGTGAAAGCTTAAAGTTATAATTTATATTATTTATTTATAAGATTTTATTTCCTTAAATTCCATACAACCTGATTAATGCTTCAATTTTTACTTTGCATAAATGGTTTGTAATTTAAGGTGTAAAATTTTAAATTATGATATATTACTTTTATAGATTTTTGTTATATAAAACATAAAATTTGTGAATGAATTTTTAAATTCCAAAAGGCTAAAAGACTTTGCTTTGTATCATATGACCATGTTATAATGACATGTACTATAATCAATCAACTAACTTTTACATTTCAAATAGCTATATAATTCCATACTGCTACTTTGTTTAAATGATTCTTGGTACTACAAACTTCAAACAGCTATGAGATTAGACTTATAATATGAGAGCCATATAATATTGAAGTAAGGTAAATACTATTTTTAGCTCAAAATAAGTCTATGGTGNTTTGTATTATAATCAATCAACTAACTTTTACATTTGAAATAGCTATATAATTCCGTACTGCTACTTTGTTTAAATGATTCTTGGTTACAAACTTCAAACAGCTATGAGATTAAACTTATAATATGAGAGGCATATAATATTGAAGTAAGGTAAATACTATTTTTAGATCAAAATAAGTCTATGGTGCATGAAATATTTGTAAAAATATCTCAAATCTACCATCTCATATTTTCTTTTAAACAAAATTCTTTATTGAGAAAATATTGAGTGATCATCAGCAATTTCTCTAACGCTAGAGTTCATGTAGTCCACATTATTTGCAGGCATTTGAAAGTTGTTAGAGCAATCAACAATTATATTGCTCTAATAGCCTTTTATTTTCTTTACAAATTTTGTTAGATCAAAATCATTATATTTTACATTTTTCTTTTTTTTTCTTTCCTTACGAAGTGTTAGAGAACTTTTTTTAGCAAATTATAAAATTTTCTGTAAATTGAGTGTTTAGATAGCTCCTTTCCCGTAGAGGAAGAGCGTAAGTTTTAAAAGCTTTTTCTTCCCAAAAAGGGGGATCTTGAAGGAATTAGATTAAAATACTAGAATATACTGGAGGGTGGAGGTGGGAATGTATGTAGGGGCATAACTTATAAAAATTTTGCATGTTGTCAGCTATTAATTTTACTTCAATTATTTTCTTAAATCCACTTCCTTACAAATCAAAATTTTATTCCCCGACCCCACCCTTCTATTTATTTATTTATTTTTTTTAACAAGTCTACTTATTTATAAAAATGCTTCAGCTCTGTCTTATTGTCTCAATCATCAATAGCAGATCTACTCATTTTATCACAGTGTTCCCTTGAGGAACTCTAAATGCACTTTACAATAAAGCACCTTTTTGTAGATAATGTCTCATTTGGCTATTAGAAGGACCGCATAGTCAAGTTTCAATAGGATGAGCTTCTTGCCTATGGAACGTACTAAACTAAAATGCAATTCCTCCACTAAAGTAGTGGCTGGAGGAAATATTGAAAAGCCATTTTCGGAATGGAGACTTAGATGAGAAAGTTATGCTATTTGGAAGACTAAGTTTCATGCTAAAAAAGTGAAACAATGTACGGGAAAATGCAAATACATTTAAAACTAACAATGCATTTATTAGCCAATTTTTAATTGTGCACACAATAAAAAAAGAACCCCCACCCCCCCGGCCAAAAAAAAAGAAGGCTTTTATAAAAGTTATGGAACAACATGCTTTCAATGCACATCCAGTGAAATTGCCTACAATTGGTTGTTGTAAAGAAAACAGAAGTTAATAAAAATGATAAGAAAGAGAAAAATCAATTGAAGTATAAGAGAAAGAGAAGGTTTTATAGGTCAAGTTAAATGGTGATCACAACAATATTTCCTCTAATGATTTAGATAAAGATGCAAATTTCTGTCTTATGGTTCGAGAGCAAGACTCTAATGCTTTGGAACACTTTCATTCAATGACCAATGAAGCCGTGTGATACTTAGAAAATAGATGTTCAATGCACATAATTGGAGATAAAATTAAATTTTATNTGCACAATAAAAAAAGAACCCCCACCCCCACAAAAAAAAAAGAAGGCTTCTATAAAAGTTATGGAACAACATGCTTTCAATGCACATCCAGTAAAATTGCCTACAATTGGTTGTTATAAAGAAAAAAGAAGGTAATAAAAATTATAAGAAAGAGAAAAATCAATTGAAGTATGAGAGAAAGAGAAGGTTTTATAGGTCAAGTCAAATGGCGATCACAACAATATTTCCTCTAATGATTTAGATAAAGATGCAAATTTCTGTCTTACGGTTCGAGAACAAGACTCTAATGCTTTGGAACGCTTTCATTCAATGACCAATGAAGCTGTGTGATACTTAGAAAATAAATGTTCAATGCACATAATTGGAGATAAAATTAAATTTTATCATTGGAGCTAAGAGATGGTGAATATATCATATTTTGTGGCATTATCATAGGAAAAATTATTGAGATTAGATTGATTTGAAAGAACATTTCAACCATCGACAAGGCCTTGTTGGTCAATTGGAATAACACCTACACATATCAATTTTTTTAGAACATTAATTGTACCTTGATCCTCTAGTAAGCAAAATTCAGTAGCTCTATCCACTATAAATGTTGAGTATATAACTGTAGGTGGTTATGCTGCCTAAGTTTTGTGGCTAAAAGTAACAATTAGACGATTTTAGTATGTATATAAATATAAATAAGAAAAATACACTAGCATCTTCCTTCAAAGCCGCAATATTGTGAATAGATAGAGACATACAATTGGCCCAAGCTACAAGTGTAAAATCAAGAGAAGACGAAAGCAACCGAATCTTTTCAATATGACGGCATCAAAACACGTGAAACACAGCGGCAATGTTCCCATAACAGCATTTTGTGACAACGTACAGTCACAAGTCTTTAGATAAGTAATTAACCAACCAATAAGCTGTCGGCACTAAAAAGTAAGAAAGGAGATTGTTTGGGGGGGTCGCCCGTAAGAAGCTGTTGGCAGCCGGAATCGAAATCCCGTCGCCCGCTTCGGAAGGACTTTTTANTGGTTCTAAGATAGTTAAAGGGAGATTCTTAAGGCTAGATCCTAAATCCTAAGCGGAAGACTAGACCTCACGAAAATTGAGGTCAACATAAGCCAATCAACATCAACCAAAAAAATGGCTGAATCAACAAATTGATGGCCAGACTGTCTGGAGCCAACTCAGGCAACCAAGTCTTTAGATAACCCAACCCATTCTCAATTGGGTTTGCCACTATAATCATGCTTATGAAAAAAAAATAGTAAGATCAAAATGGACCCTGAAAACAATTTAAAACAACCAAAATAAAAAAAATCATGTGCTCATCTCTGCACAAATGTTTAAGTCTTTTAAGTTGGGGTTTATGTTGACTTAAGCCAGTCGTTTTAGCTCAACCAAACAACCCAATTCGACACCTCTTAAGCTAGTGTATGCCTCTTTGGTTTCATCGTTTGCCTAGCTCATGTCATTTCTTTTGAGGTGATTGACCTCATTCAAAACACTTTTATGTTATGCTATNTAGTAAGATCAAAACGGACCCTAAAAACAATTTAAAACAACCAAAATCAAAAAAATCATGTGCTCATCTCTGCACAAATGTTTTAAGTTTTTTAAGTTGGGGTTTATGTTTGACTTAAGCCAGTTGTTTTAGAACAACCAAACAACCCAATTCGACACCTCTTAAGCTAGTGTATGCCTCTTTGGTTTTATCGTTTGCCTAGCTCATGTCATTTCTTTTGAGGTGATTGACCTCATTCAAAACACTTTTATGTTATGCTATGGTGATTTTATTTAGTTTTGTATAACTTTAATCCATTTACTGTATGTTTGGTTTTAAAGAATTGTAAGGAATGAAAATTTATTTTACTATAATTTTAGATTGGGTGTGTGCTTTACTATTATTAATAGGTAATTTGATTTTCCTAGGAAACGTTAAGAAATGCTTTTTTTTCATGGATAATTTCCTGTGCAATCCTTATTAAAGAAAAAGATTTTTTTCTTGGATCATCAATGCAACTCATATATAACTCTCCTCACAAGAAACAAAAACTCAATTTTTCATTAGTCCGACAAGAGGAAAATTATATTGTTTCAATCAATTTCTCCTTAATAAAATAAATCGATGAAAACTTTATTTCAATTCAATTCCTTCTCACATTTCCATTTCTTTTTCATTTCCTCCTTTTCAATTTTTCAAACCAGCGCTGTANTTGCTTTACTATTATTAATAGGTAATTTGATTTGCCTAGGAAACGTTAAGAAATGCATTTTTTTCATTGATATTTTCCTTCTTAAAAAAAAAAAGATTTTTTTCTTGGATCATCAATGCAACTCATGTATACTCTCCTCACAAGAAACAAAAACTCAATTTCTCATTAGTCAGACATGAGGAAAATTATATTGTTTCAAGCAATTTCTCCTTACTAAAATAAATCGATGAAAATTTTATTTCAATTCAATTCCTTCTCACATTTCCATTTCTTTTTCATTTCCTCTTCAATTTTTCAAACCAGCGCTCTAGTGTTTGCACTATTTATTGAGTAATATTTTATATGTATATCAACTAACTGCCTCGTTTTTTTTTTCATGAACGTTTATTTTTTCTTGCTATCCTGATAAAGATTAACCATAGTATATGGTTTCTTCGCTCGCTGCAGGGACTTGATCTGCCCAATATTATAGTTGAAGCNGCTGTAGTGTTTGCACTATTTATTGAGTAATATTTTATATGTATATCAACTAACTGCCTCGTTTTTTTTTTTTATGAACGTTTATTTTTTCTTGCTATCCTGATAAAGATTAACCATAGTATATGTTTTCTTCGCTCGCTGCAGGGACTTGATCTGCCCAATATTATAGTTGAAGCGGAGAAGCTCGGCTTTTCGTTCGACAAATTACTGGCAATTCCAGAGAAAGATGATTGGATTTATTCAGACGGGAAATCAACTTCTTGTGTTGCTTTCATCCTGGAGATGTACAAGCATGCCGGCCTGTTTGATCCTATCGCCAGGTCTATACAAGTCAATGAGTTCACAGTGAGTTAATCAACCTTTATTCTTAATAGAAACATGTCATAATATTTAGAAACACACACACACACACATATACATAGAGTAAAATGCCAAAACAGTCCTTTTGACTGTTTACATGATGTTTGGATTTCAGTCCCCAGTCTCTTTTAATATGAGCTGAATAACTTAAAGAGTTTGGGAACAAATTTAATAATATTAAAGACTCTGGGACTAAAATGATCTCATGTCAACAGTCAGGGTACTATTTTGACACTTTACACCACATATATATAGATTTTGAACGAGAATTGTCCCTCAACTCTTTGAGCGTGGTTATTTAATCCCAAATTCTATAAAAATATTAATTTAGTCCTCAAGCTTTTTTAATAGGAAAAAATTTCTGTCCAAACCCCGAAAGTAGCTCTACATGCAGACTCCCATTAATATATCATCATGTGTGCTATATCGGGCCCACCTGAAAAATATTAAAGTGGAATCGTGGACTCCACAATAATCCTGAAATAACCTCGAAATAATCCCGAAATAACATCTGCGGTTCTACTTAACCCCGAAATAACCTCCCCGAAATAACACAATGAAGGTTGTTTCTAGGTTATTGAAGAGAAACTCATCTATTTCACTTCAATAATCTATAAATAACATCCACAATGTTATTTCGGAGTTATTGAAGTGAAACAGCGGAGGTTATTTCGGGATTATTTCTAGCTTATTTGTGGGTCATTGAAGTAGAATATATATATATATGTTTCTTTTCAATAACACTGAAACAACCTAAAATACCACGAAATAACCTCTGAGGTTTCACTTCACGTGGCGGCATTTTTTTGGATTCCGCACATAGAACTTTGTCAGGAGTCCGGGCAAAAAATTTTTCCTTTTTAATATGGGCTGAAAAGTCTCCACGGGAGACTTGGGCTAATTAACACATTCATATATTCTGGAACTAATCGGTTTCGTGTAAATTGTCAACGACTACAACTCAAAAGTCTCATACTGATGAATTAAATTTGTCCTAATAACACAGATTAAAGATGCATACACCCTAAAATTCTTTGAGAACAACTATAGCCGACTGCCTGAGTGGTGCAACAAGGAGGACAATGTGAAGCTTCCTTTCTGTCAGATTAAAGGGAAATATAGGATGGAATTACCTGGATACAATACCNCTTGTGCGCGCGGGAGTGCGAATTGTGCAAAAGGCCACCCTAAGACTCAGGANTCACGGCTTAAGGCAGCAAAGAGCAGCTGCTAAAGTCCACATCCAAAGCACAAGGGGGGCTCACGACCAAAGCCAACAAAAGGACCACAAAAAAAAAAAAAGCAGCTATGCCTCTCTGACTAAATGAAGGGATAACTGAAATAAATATGATTTTTCTTTTTTGGATGACAAACTTGATTCATCCACAACTCTCAAGACAACCCAAGCCTAGCCGGGAAAGCCAAATCACACCTAAAAGCTCAACAATGACCCTCACGGGTAAGGGGCCAAACCGAGCCTAGCAAGGCCAAAACACAGCCCCCACTAGAACTAAATCAAGCTCAGCAAGGCCAAATCGAAATGAAAACAGCTCCCTACTAGAGCTAAACCAAGCTCAGCAAGAAACAAAGCCAAAACCGAGCTCATCAAGACACCAAAGCCAAATCCAACCTGCAACTAGAGTCGAACCAAGCT
>JXCR01078974.1:31104-53925 GCA_002079205.1 Phalaenopsis hybrid cultivar
CCAAAAAAAAAGAAGGCTTTTATAAAAGTTATGGAACAACATGCTTTCAATGCACATCCAGTGAAATTGCCTACAATTGGTTGTTGTAAAGAAAACAAAAGTTAATAAAAATGATAAGAAAGAGAAAAATCAATTGAAGTATAAGAGAAAGAGAAGGTTTTATAGGTCAAGTCAAATAGTGATCACAACAATATTTCCTCTAATGATTTAAATAAAGATGCAAATTTCTGTCTTATTGTTCGAGAACAAGACTCTAATGCTTTGGAACACTTTCATTCAATCACCAATGAAGCCGTGTGATACTTAGAAAATAGATGTTCAATGCACATAATTGGAGATAAAATTAAATTTTATCATTGGAGCTAAGAGATGGTGAATACATCATATTTTGTGACATTATCATAGGAAAAATTATTGAGATTAGATCGATTTGAAAGAACATTTCAACCATCAACAAAGCCTTGTTGGTCGATTGGAATGACACCTACACATCAATTTTTTTAGAACATCAATTCTACCTTGATCCTCTAGTAAACAAAATTCAGTAGCTCTATCCACTATAAATGTTGAGTATATAACTGTAGGTGGTTATGCTGCCTAAGTTTTGTGGCTAAAAGTAACAATTAGACGATTTTAGTATGTATATAAATCTAAATAGAAAAATACACTAGTATCTTTCTTCAAAGCCGCAATATTGTGAATTGATAGAAACATACAATCGGCCCAAGCTACAAGTGTAAAATCAAGAGAAGACAAAAGCAACCGAATTTTTTCAATATGACGGCATTAAAACACGTGAAACACAACGGCAATGTTCCCATGACAGCATTTTGTGACAACGTACAGTCACGAGTCTTTAGATAAGTAATTAACCAACCAATAAGCCAATCAACATCGACAAACAAAAATGGCTGAATCAACAAACTGATGGCCAGACTGTCTGGAGCCAACTCAGGCAACCAAGTCTTTAGATAACACAACCCATTCTCAATTGGGTTCGCCACTATAATCATGCTTATGAAAAAAAAAATAGTAAGATCAAAACGGACCCTGAAAACAATTTAAAACAACCAAAATAAAGAAAATCATGTGCTCATCACTGCACAAATGTTTTAAGTCTTTTAAGTCGGGGTTTATGTTTGACTTAAGCCAGTCGTTTTAGAACAACCAAACAACCCAATTCGACACCTTTTAAGCTAGTGTATGCCTCTTTGGTTTCATCGTTTGCCTAGCCCATGTCATTTCTTTTGAGGTGATTGACCTCATTCAAAACACTTTTATGTTATGCTATGGTGATTTTATTTAGTTTTGTATAACTTTAATCCATTTACTGTATGTTTAGTTTTTAAGAATTGTAAGGAATGAAAATTTATTTTACTATAATTTAAGATTGGGTGTTTGCTTTACTATTATTAATAGGTAATTTGATTTGCCTAGGAAACGTTAAGAAATGCATTTTTTTCATTGATAATTTCCTGTGCAATCCTTCTTAAAAAAATAGATTTTTTTCTTGGATCATCAATGCAACTCATATATACTCTCCTCACAAGAAACAAAAACTCAATTTCTCATTAGTCAAATAAGAGGAAAATTATATTGTTTCAATCAATATCTCCTTAATAAAATAAATCGATGAAAATTTTATTACAATTCAATTCCTTCTCACATTTCCATTTCTTTTTCATTTCCTCCTTTTCAATTTTTCAAACCAGCTCTTTAGTGTTTGCACTATTTATTGAGTAATATTTTATATGTATATTAACTAACTGCCTCGTTTTTTTTTATGAACGTTTATTTTTTCTTGCTATCCTGACAAAGATTAACCATAGTATATGGTTTCTTCGCTCGCTGCAGGGACTTGATCTGCCCAATATTATAGTTGAAGCGGAGAAGCTCGGCTTTTCGTTCGACAAATTACTGGCAATTCCAGAGAAAGATGATTGGATTTATTCAGACGGGAAATCAACTTCTTGTGTTGCTTTCATCCTGGAGATGTACAAGCATGCCGGCCTGTTTGATCCTATCGCCAGGTCTATACAAGTCAATGAGTTCACAGTGAGTTAATCAACCTTTATTCTTAATAGAAACATGTCATAATATTTAGAAACACACACACACACACATATACATAGAGTAAAATGCCAAAACAGTCCTTTTGACTGTTTACATGATGTTTGGATTTCAGTTCTGAGTCTCTTTTAATATGAGCTGAATAATTTAAAAAGTTTGGGAACTAATTTAATAATCTTAAAGACTCTGGGACTAAAATGATCTTATGTCAACAGTCAGGGTACTATTTTGGCACTTTACTTCATATATATATATAGATTTTGAACGAGAATAGTCCCCTGACTCTTTGCACGTGGTTATTTAATCCCAAATTCTATAAAAATATTAATTTAGTCCTCAGGCTTTTTTAATAGGAAAATTTTTTTGTCCGAACCCCGAAAGTAGCTTTACATGCAGACTCCCATTAATATATCATCATGTGTGCTATATCGGGCCCACCTAAAAAATATTAAAGTGGAATCGCGAACTCCTCAATAACCCTGAAATAACCTCAAAATAATCTCGAAATAATATCTGCGGTTCTATTTAACCCCGAAATAACCTCCTCGAAATAACACAATGAAGGTTGTTTCTGAGTTATTGAAGAGAAACTCATCTATTTCATTTCAATAATCCATAAATAACATCCGCAATGTTATTTCGGGGTTATTGAAGTGAAACCGCTGATGTTATTTTATGGTTATTTCTAGCTTATTTCTAGGTTATTGAAGTGAAATATATATATGTTTATTTTCAATAACACTGAAATAACCTAAAATACCATAAAATAATTTCTGAGGTTTCACTTCAATAACCTCCGCGACGTAGCACACGTGGCGGCATTTTTTTGGATTCCGCACATAGAGCTATGTCTAGAGTCCGGGCAGAAAATTTTTCCTTTTTAATGTGGGCTGAAATGTCTCCACGGGAGACTTGGGCTAATTAACACATTCATATATTCTGGAACTAATCGGTTTCGTGTAAATTGTGAACGACTATAACTCAAGTCTCATACTGATGAATTAAATTTGTTCTAATAACACAGATTAAAGATGCATACACCCTAAAGTTCTTTGAGAACAACTATAGCCGACTGCCTGAGTGGTGCAACAAAGAGGACAATGTGAAGCTTCCTTTCTGTCAGATTAAAGGGAAATATAGGATGGAATTACCTGGATACAATACCATGGAGCCATATCCTCACATGAATGAGAAATGCCCTTCTCTTCCACCAGACTATGACAGGCCAACCTATTGTTGAAGAAGAAGGTAAGGTGTTCTTATCGAAAATATGTACATCACACTCGTAGTTAAGGAATCAGATGTTCTTCTGCATGTATCCACGCTCCATTCTTTTTTGGGCGGGGCGGAGGTGGGGGTGTATATGTATTTCACTAGGCTTCAAAGTAACACTTGTTATAACTTATCATTGTACATTCAAAATAAAGATGAATAGAATTTGACCATATTTAGTATGGGAGCATTTATGTAAATACCACCCAATTCCTATATATTTACATATATTAACACCTAAGCTTTGTTTTTTTTTTTTACATTTTATACTGCTAAAATTCTTCCTATCAAATTAAAGATATCACTATTTTAACTTATAAAAAGTGAAACATTTTACATTTTTGCAAATTTAATAAGTATTTGTGGCATTTACATACATACCATTCAATTCCTATGTATTTACATAGCTAACATCCAAAGTTTAAAATCTACTCTTATAATACCTTGGCGTCATAAGCTTATGCATGAAAAAGGTAAATTTCACTTTTTAAAGCTTTGAGCGGTATGTTTGTAAATATGAATATTTAGGTGTTAGATATGCATATACATAGGAATTGTGTGGTATGTTTGTAAATGCCCCTGATTATAAATACTCAGAATTTAATTCGAATTGGAATTATTCATTTAAATATGTAATAATCCATAATTAGGAGAAATGTTCACTTATCTGTTCATGTTGCCGTCAGCAAGCAGTCAGTCCCCTTCATCTTTATTTTAGTTAGGATTGAGTTTGCTTCCAAGCAATCGGAACAATTATTGGGAAAATCACATGCATACTAAATTCCTATGTATCTAAATATCTAATGCATAAATTTTTATATTTACATTTATAACACTGCTGTTATAAACTTACGTATAGAAAGGTAAAAGTTTCATTTTTAGAAGTGCAATAGTGATATTTTTGATGTGATGCTAAAAATTTAAATATTTTACATGAAAGTATAACAGGCAAATTATGGAGAAATTATTTCATACGGACACCGCATGCAGAGATGCATGCGGTGCCCGATCTGCACCATCGATCATCACAATCAAAATTTAAAAAAAAATGTTGAAAATGGGGCCCACTAAAATACAACTTTACGGTGATCGACGGTAGAGATTGGACACCGCATGCATCTCTGCATGTGGTGTTTGTATGTA
Organism: Phalaenopsis hybrid cultivar; assembly: GCA_002079205.1. Taxonomy (NCBI): domain Eukaryota; kingdom Viridiplantae; phylum Streptophyta; class Magnoliopsida; order Asparagales; family Orchidaceae; genus Phalaenopsis; species Phalaenopsis hybrid cultivar. Next base: position 35,590 of record JXCR01078974.1, read on the forward strand.
ATAATTTTTCCAAACTATGCTTGTAGAATGTATAATTGAAGCTTGAAGTAAATAATAGTAAAAAAATAATGTTAATGATTTGATAAATTTTGTTTATAATTATTTATTTAAAATTTGCATTTCTTAAGGCCCAACAACATAAGATTAGAGGAATTACATTTCTCACTCATACAATTTTTAAATATTGAAATAAATGATCCCAATAATTTACTAAAACTTGAAGAGATTTACACCTACTAAATACTTCTTATTCATCTGAATATCTAATGTCTAAATTATCATAATCATATTTAAATATAAGCATTAAAACATATGTTTTAATTTTAAAAATTAATATCAGAGACATTTTTATGTAAGGCATAACATTTTGTTGGTATATGAGTAAATATTAAAGTATAGGCCCGAGATATGCAAATATATGAGAAATAAAGGGTATGCACGCAAACCCCCCTATAAGTTAATAAGAATTAATATCTATTATGACGAATAATTTTCAAATTTTAAACATCTCATGATCTAACAAATATGAATTTAAATGATTTATACACGAAAGCATTCATTTAAAATAAAATGCTTAATTAGTTCACCTTAAATGATGTCAAATGAAAAAAAATACAAGATTAGGTAGATGTCCCTCATTGATCAAACATATAGAATATAAAAATCAATTACTTGATGTGACCAAGAAACCTAAACATCAAATATATATATTGAATTTCACCCAAGTCCACATCACTAAAGATCAAAATTCAGAAGAAATTTCAAGGAAATTAGCAATTTTAATTAAATTCATATTTATTATTACTATCAATGACAAGTTGATATGTGTAAATGTCAAATATTTATAAATCAAATGAGTAAAATGTCAAAATAATCTCTGACTATTTACATATGATTATTTTAATCCCAGAATTTATAAAAGTGTTAAAATAGTTCACAGACTCTCTAAATTGAGTTTAAAGTAGTTTTTATGAAGAACTATTTGAGTTCAATTTTAAAAAAAGATAGGATTATTTTTTACACTTTTTATAAATTGTGGGATTAAATGATTCTATATAAATAGTAAAAACAATTTTAACATTGTACTCTAAATCCAATCCCAACAGGGCAGTGGGAACCAACAGACGGCCCAAAGCGGACCGGCTTTCCTTCCCGGCTCATCACAACTTATCGCAGCTGGTCGGCTCAAACGACACCACCTGATTCTNGAGTAAAATGTCAAAATAGTCTCTGACTATTTACATATGATTATTTTAATCTCAAAATTTATAAAAGTGTTAAAATAGTCCACAGACTCTCTAAATTGAGTTTAAAATAGTTTTTATGAAGAACTATTTGAGTTTAATTTTAAAAAAAGAAGCGTTTATTTTTTACACTTTTTATAAATTCTGGGATTAAACGATTCTATATAAATAATAAAAACAATTTTAACATTGTACTCTAAATCCAATCCCAACAGGGTACTGGGAACCAACAGACGGCCCAAACCGGACCGGCTTTCCTTCCCGGCTCATCACAACTTATCGCATCTGGTCGGCTCAAACGACACCACCTCATTCTTTAGATCATACAATACGTGCAAATTCTGCTGCTGAAAATTCCCGAAAATGGACATTCCTCTCGANCCTGATTCTCTAGATCATACAGTACGTGCAAATTCTGCTGCTGAAAATTCCCGAAAATGGACATTCCTCTCGATCCCATCACCGTCAAGCACAGCAATCCCGTCGGCCCGTCCAGCACCATGTAATTCTCCGCCGGCAACTCCAAATCCCCTCCTCCGCCGTCGCCGTCGAAATGCAGCACGAGCTTCGGAACCTCCACCTCATCCTGCCCCGGTGGGGTTGAAAAACAGACATCCAATCCCACGTCACTCCCGTCCGCCGCCGGTAAATCCACCCCCTTCAAAAACGCCTTTTTGACCAGCTTATAAGCCGCCTCCTCCAAATACGTTATCGAAGTCCCCGAATCAATAATAATCCCTCCACTTCCGTCACTCTGCAAATCAAAAGTCCCGTTGNATACGTTATCGAAGTCCCCGAATCAATGATAATCCCTCCACTTCCGTCACTCTGCAAATCAAAAGTCCCGCTGGGGATCGGCAGCACATTCCCCCCCACCGATATTCCCTTCAGTGACAGATAGTAAAAGCTCGGCTGCTCTGCATTCGTCAAAAGCTTCGCCGTCGAGCTCGGTTTGAGCTCCGCGAGCTTCCCGAAGAGTAAAGGACTCTCCTTTGATTCATCCAACGACGTGAGACAGTAGGAGAAGCGGTTAAGGTTGAGTNTTGCTCTGCATTCGTCAAAAGCTTCGCCGTCGAGCTCGGTTTGAGCTCCGCAAGCTTTCCGAAGAGTAAAGGACTCTCCTTTGATTCATCCAACGACGTGAGACAGTAGGAGAAGCGGTTAAGGTTGAGTTGGGAGATGAGGGAGAGAGGTCCCCGGCCAAGTCCGACGAGCCCGGCGCCTTGCGAGAAGCCTGCACCCTGGTTGTCGTCGCCGCAGCCGAAACCGATGGCCGGCGCGGCTGTGGGGTCTGGCGAGCCGAGATGGAAGGTCTCAGCGGCGAGGACGCCCTGAGTGGATGAAGAATCGCCGTAAGTGTAGAGGTAACTGCAGAGGCCGGAGACGAGGGAGCAGGATGAGGTGGGGAGGGCGGCGCAGAGGGGGCTGGAACAGGGGAGGGTGGTGAAGGAAGAGGATTTTTTGGGGTTGAATAAGGGAGTGGGCNAGCGCAGAGGGGGCTGGAACAGGGGAGGGTGGTGAAGGAAGAGGATTTTTTGGGGTTGAATAAGGGAGTGGGCTGCTCAAAGCATTCGATGCAGGGTTGGCATTGAGTCCAGATAAGATCACTGCCGGTGTCAACGATGGCGGAGAAGGGTGCCGGCGGAGTGCCGATCGATAGCTCCATTAGGAATTCCCCATTGCCGGCGTGGACAGGGGCCTGCCAAGAAGTAGCCAGCCGTTAATAAAAGATAGGGGCTCTCTAAATTCAAAAGTTAAGATGAGAATCGCGTCAGTATAACTTCCTAATCCAACGGTGGAGCTGCATTGATAATGGAAAGATTTACATACAGGCCCCCAAATTTCTTTTTATTTACATATCTAACATCCAAACTTTTATTTTTTACATACCTTTCATATATAAACTTAATGTCTAAGAAAACATTTTATTTTCATAGTTTTAAGCTATATAACATAAATTCCAGTTAAAACATCCGAACATAAGAGACAAAATTAATATATAAGAAAACATTCAATTCTAACTAAAAAATTATGATAAAATATTTGACATACTGAATATTGATCTGTGGCAGGAGTGTCTGCAGCAGTTTTCACTAATCTCGCCGTCAATCGTGCGAGACGATGATGACTGCGCCGTGCGGCCCGTNGAAATTCAAAAGTTAAGATAAGAATCGCGTCAGTATAACTTCCTAATCCAACGGTGGAGCTGCATTGACAATGGAAATATTTACATACAGGCCCCCAAATTTCTATGTATTTACATATGTAACACCTAAACTTTAATTTTTAACATACCTTTCATATATAAACTTAATGTCTAGGAAAACATTTTATTTTCATAGTTTTAAGCTATATAACATAAATTCCAGTTAAAACATCTGAACATAAGAGACAATTAATATATAAGAAAACATTTAATTCTAACTAAAAATTATGATAAAATATTTGGCATACTGAATATTGATCTGTGGTAGGAGTGGCTGCAGAAGTTTTCACTAATCTCGCCGTCAATCGTGCGAGACGATGATGACTGCGCCGTGCTGCCCGTTGGAGGAGCTCGATTTTGGAGAAATTACGGTTGGCATCGACTCGAGTTAGCCCGACGCGGAACCCAGTTTTGGGGGTTGAACCAGCCCTGATCTGAAATATGATGAGCATGAATACAGAGATGAAGAGCAGTAGCCTGAGCCTCCATGTTGTTTCCATGAAAAGAGTTTATGGGGGCTATGAGTTATAGAGATGTGGATATATATATAAAGTTTGTGAGAATTTATTATTCTGGGACAAAGGCATGGGAGCTATTTTATATATTATTATTCTCATATAATTTGTCTTTTAATTAATTAATTAATTAATTAATTAATATTGTTTTTTTGAATCTGACGGCTCAGATAGAACAATGGGTATTGGTGAGCGACTTCAGGAATTGAAAATGGTCGTGGTTGAAGGGGTTGTGAAGGAGGGAATTTTAGTTTCAGCTTGGTTTTTTTTGGCGGAAGATGGTGCAATCAGAACCGTTGATGGGATGATGGACGATGGATATGGGTTGGAGGTTTGGTCAGAGGTTGCGTGTGCCGGCGGCTATTTTATGTGAATCGACAACCGAAAATTACAAAGGAGAGTAACATATCANTAATTAATATTGTTTTTTTGAATCAGACGGCTCAGATAGAATAATGGGTATTGGTGAGCGACTTCAGGAATTGAAAATGGTCGTGGTTGAAGGGGTTGTGAAGAAGGGAATTTTAGTTTCAGCTTGGTTTTTTTTGGTGCTAGATGGTGCGATCATAACCGTTGATGGGATGATGGACGATGGATATGGGTTGGAGGTTTGGTGAGAGGTTGCGTGTGCCGGCGGCTGTTTTATGTGAATCGACAACCGAAAATTACAAAGGAGAGTAACATATCATCCGCTGAATATATATATAGAAATATATATATAATTTTTTTTGTTTGAATTTTATTTTTTTTATTTTTTAAAAGGTAGAGTGAGGTGTCAAAGGGATAAAATTGAAGTGTGTTTTTATTAATTAATTAATTAATTATTTTTATTTTTTTGAGGGGCTTTCTAGTGAGAAAAGGAAAGCAGGTGACCGACCCTGATGTTTTTCTTCTAATTTGGTTTGGAATTTAATAGTGAGGTACTATAAATATTTGGTTTTGAAGGTTAAGTTATGAGGCATTTACATAAATACCACCCAATTCCAATATATTTACATATGCATCTAACGGCTATAATTTACTTCTTTGCATTAATGAGACCCAAATCTTCCATATCACATNTTTATTTATTTTTTTATTTTTATTTTTTTGAGGGGCTTTCTAGTGAGAAAAGGAAAGCAGTTGGCCTACCCTGATGTTTTTCTTCTAATTTTTGTTTGGAATTTAATAGTGAGGTACTATAAATAATTGGTTTTGACGGTTAAGTTATGAGGCATTTACATAAATACCACCCAATTCCTATGTATTTACATATGCATCTAACGGCTATAATTTACTTCTTTGCATTAATGAGACCCAAATCTTCCATATCACATTAAGAATATCACCATTTTAATCTTTTCGTGGCATATATGTAAAAATTAAAGTTTAGGGGTTAAATATGCAAATAGATTGGAATTGAGTTTTTTACTTGATCAGTTCTTTCAGGGGAAGATGAGTATAGAGAAGGTGGGATCTTTTTGTGTTTTTATTTTTTTTTTATTTTTTAGCTCAACGACCAAATTGGTTAGAAAAAAAAAAATCATTTATTTTTTAAGGTGGATTTACATATATACCACTTAAATTTTATGTATTTACAAATTTNATAAAGTTTAGGTGTTAATTATGCAAATAGATTGGAGTTGAGTTCTTACTTGATCAGTTCTTTCAGGGGAAGATGAGTATAGAGAAGGTGGGATCTTTTTGTGTTTTTATTTTTTTATTTTTTAGCTCAACGACCAAATTGGTTAGAAAAAAAAAATCATTTATTTTTTAAGGTGGATTTACATATATACCACTTAAATTTTATGTATTTACAAATTTAACAGTTAAACTTTCATATTTACATTTAAAACATTCAAAATTTTAATAAGGAGAAGCTTCGTAAGCATTGATAAGGATTCATATGGTGGCTTTGTCATATANTTTGGTTTTGACGGTTATGAGGCATTTACATAAATACCACCCAATTCCTATGTATTTACATATGCATCTAACGGCTATAATTTACTGCTTTGCATTAATGAGACCCAAATCTTCCATATCACATTAAGAATGTCACCATTTTAATCTTTTCGTGGCATATATGTAAAAATTAAAGTTTAGGTGTTAAATATGCAAATAGAAGGGAATTGAGTTCTTACTTGATCAGTTCTTTCAGGGGAAGATGAGGTATAGAGAAGGTGGGATCTTTTTGTGTTTTTATTTTTTATTTTTATTTTTTAGCTCAACGACCAAATTGGTTAGAAAAAAAAAATCATTTATTTTTTAAGTTGGATTTACATATATACCACTTAAATTTTATGTATTTACAAATTCAACAGTTAAAACTTTCATATTTACGTTTAGAACATTCAAAATTTTAATAAGGAGAAGCTTCGTAAGCATTGATAAGGATTCATATGGTGGCTTTGTCATATATATATATATATATACATAGATATTAATGATTTTAATTTTGGTAAAAAAACTTACCCAGAATTGCAGTAATAGAAAACGATTTATGTGGAGGAGTAATTAACATTTACATAATGTTATGTAGGTTGTCAGTGAAAAAGAAAACAATCAGAGAAATAATTTCATTATCTTAAATTTATTTTGAATGTGAAAATAACAAGCTTGAAAGGCTGATAGAAATTTAAAATAAATATTTAATAAGTAATCACAACGAATAAAGCTGTTAACGATCCGATTTTGAGCTGAGTTGGGGTCGGTTAAAAATCAACTAAAAAAAATTCGAACCAAAATTTTGGCTCATATATCGACTAATTTGTTTCGATCCGATCTTGATTTGAGCCAATATTCGAATCAATTTTCGACTGGTTAACAATTTTCAAGATAAATTCACAGCCCTAGTATCAAACTAAATAATGAATTTAATTTGGACATTTTTGTTCCTTAAAGCAATCAAACAAGTCTCTGAGAGAGGAGGTCAAAAGAGCATTAAGAAACTAATTAGAAAGAATTGCTTATGGAAAATAGATANGCATTTACATTTATTTTCTTAAATTTATTTTGAATGTGAAAATAACAAGCTTGGAAAGGCTGATAGAAATTTAAAATAAATATTTAATAAGTAATCACAAAGAATAAAGCTGTTGACGATCTGATTTCGAGCTGAGTTGGGGTCGGTTAAAAATCAGTTCTAGAAAAATTCGATCCAAAATTTTGGCTCGTAGATCGGCTAATTTGTTTCGATCCGAGCCAATATTCGAATCAATTTTCGACCGATTAACGATTTTCAAGATAAATTCACAGCCCTAGCATCAAACTAAAGAATGAATTTAATTTTGACATTTTCTTCCTTAAAGCAATCAAATAAGTCTCTGAGAGAGGAGGTCAAAAGAGCATTAAGAAACTAATTAGAAAGAATTGCTTATGGAAAATAGATANTATACATAGATATTAATGATTTTAATTTTGGTAAAAAAACTCACCCAGAATTGCAGTAATAGAAAACGATTTATGTGGAGGAGTAATTAACGTTTACATAATGTTATGTAGGTTGTCAGTGAAAAAGAAAACAATCTGAGAAATAATTTCATTTTCTTAAATTTATTTTGAATGTGAAAATAACAAGCTTAGAAAGGCTGATAGAAATTTAAAATAAATATTTAATAAGTAATCACAACAAATAAAGCTGTTAACAATCTGATTTCGAGCTGAGTTGGGGTCGGTTAAAAATCAGCTAAAAAAAAATTCGATCCAAAATTTTGGCTTGTAGATCGGCTAATTTGTTTCGATCCGATCTTGATCCGAGCCAATATTCGAATCAATTTTCACCGATCAACGATTTTCAAGATAAATTCACAGCCCTAGCATCAAACTAAATAATGAATTTAATTTTGACATTTTTGTTCCTTAAAGCAATCAAATAAGTCTCTGAGAGAGGAGGTCAAAAGAGCATTAAGAAATTAATTAGAAAGAATTGCTTATGGAAAACAGATAATGCTGACGTTTCACATGACCCATGGGGCAAAAGAGAGCCTCTGCTAGCTGCCCTATTTCATGCCTTCTCCACCATGCACTTCTCATGAACTCAAAACTAACTCTTTACATGAAATAATTTGTAATCACAGTTATAAAATTGTCAAAATATTTCACGGACTCTTTCAATTAAACCTTAAATAATTCTCGTAGAAATATATTAAAGCTCAATTTTAAAATAATCGGGTACTATTTTCATACTCTTATAAACTCAGAGATTAAAACGGTTATGTAAATTGTCCGGAATTATTTTGATATTTTACTCTTTTCTACGATATTTGCTCTTAGCTGCTCACTCAAACACGAGAAAAATTTGCGTACGTAAGACGCATACAGCGCTGCGTACGTCAGGTAGGTTATTCAGAGGGTATTAAGGGTTATATCCGCGTTATACCCTCTGTAACCTCTCTGTAACCTACATTTAACTTACAAATATATGAAAACAGAAACGTAAAACTTACTAGAAGGTAAATGTAGGTTACAGGGGGTATAACGCAGATATAACCTCCCAATACCCTCTGAATAACCTCCCTGACATACGCAGTGTTGCATAATCTTACGTCAGCAAAGTTTTCTCCTCAAATACACCATCAGCAAAATATATAAATAAATATGTAAATAGGTAAAGGTCGACTGCGAAATTTCACCCCTGAGCTCATCGTGATGCTATATAATATTTGCTTATTTGCTTGGCTTTTTGTGTCTGTAAAATCAATATGAAGCTAACACAGCAAACTCTTTGTTGAAGTAGATTATTAATTTAATAAGAACAAATTAGTTGATTAAGCTTGTTAAAATATTTGCTTAGTTAATGTTTAATTCTATTAAAGCCTCATTTTTAACATGAAAAATCGACTCGTTAATAAACTAGGCTAAACATCAAGTTATATTGATAGTGTTGCTCATTAATAGAGAGCTAAAAATTCTAAGTTCAGAATGAACATGTCCAAAGCAACTTTTTTTTACATTTGGTCTTTTTATTTTAATTGAGGTTTAATGATAATTTAAAAATCAATGATTAAGCCTAATATTGTGGTTAGTAGCTTGTTGCTCGTACTGTACAGGTTTTTCTGATGCCTTATAATTTTGGGTTAGTACTCTATATAAGAAATTGGTTAATTAATCGTATTATTTATGTCGTCACTACTTGCTTGCAATGCCTTGATTAACTCTGTGACTAAAACCACCTCACATAAATACCATGGACTATTTTGACACTCTTTTATATTATGATAATACTTCAAATATATTGGACTTACTTCGAGCAAACTATAATGCAAATTTTATTTATCCAACAAATTTGATATGCATCCTAACTAAAGTTTACTCCAATAATTTAAAAGTTGGCACCTAAAAAAAACCAAACACAACCTTAGCGTCTAGAAAAAACAATCCACATATAGATAGCCTAATGAGACACTTAACCATCCTTAGCAGAAATGGATTCATTTTATTTACATTAACTATTAGTAAATGGGAGGCTAGCGTTATCTANTCTAAACTTTGTTTTTTTTACATTTTATACTGCTAAAATTCTTCCTATCAAATTAAAGATATCACTATTTTAACTTATAAAAAGTGAAACATTTTACATTTTTTGCAAATTTAGTAAGTATTTGTGGCATTTACACACATACCATTCAATTCCTATGTATTTACATAGCTAACATCCAAAGTTTGATATATCTACTCTTATAATACCTTGGCGTCATAAGCTTATGCATGAAAAATTTAGGTGTTAGATATGTATATACATAAGAATTGTGTGGTATGTTTGTAAATGCCCCTAATTATAAATACTCAGAATTTAATTCAAATTGGAATTATTCATTTAAAAATGTAATCATCCATAATTAGGAGAAATGTTCACATATCTGTTCATGTTGCCGTCATCAAACAGTCGGTCCCCTTCATCTTTATTTTAGTTACGATTGAGTTTGCTTCCAAGCAATCGAAACAATTATTCGGAAAATCACATGCTATGTATCTAAATATCTAAAGCATAAATTTTTATATTTACATTTATAACACTGCTGTTATAAACTTACGTATAGAAAGCTAAATTTTCATTTTTAGAAGCGCAATAGTGGTATTTTTTATGTCATGCTAAAAATTTAAATATTTTACATGAAAGTATAACAGGCAAATTATGGAAAATTATTTCATACGGACACCGCACGCAGAGATGCATACGGAGCCCGATCTCCGCCGTCGATCATTACAATCAAAATTTTAAAAAAAGAAGTTAAAAGTAGGGTCCATTGAAGTACAACTTTACCACGGTGGAGAATGAACACCACATGTAGAGACATTTTTATAAAACATATGTTTTAATTTTAAAAATTAATATCAGAGACATTTTTATGTAATGCATAATATTTTGTTGTTATATGAGTAAATATTAAAGTATAGGCTCGAGATATGCAAATATATGAGAAATAAGGGGTATGCACGCAAGGCCCCCTATAAGTTAATAAGATCTAATATCTATTATGACGAATAATTTTCAAATTTTAAACATCTCATGATCTAACAAATATTTAAATGATTTATACACGAAAGCATTCATTTAAAATAAAATGCATAATTAGTTCACCTTAAATGATGTCANGTAAGTTTTCATTTTTAGAAGCGCAATAGTGGTATTTTTGATGTGATGCTAAAAATTTAAATGTTTTACATGAAAGTATAACAGGCAAATTATGAAGAAATTATTCCATACGGACACCGCATGTAGAGATGCATGCGGTGCCCAATCTCCGCCGTCGATCACTACAATCAAAATTAAAAAAAAAAAAGAAGTTAAAAGTGGGGTCCATTGAAATACAACTTTACGACGGTGGAGATTGGACACCGCATGCAGTGATCGACGGTGGAGAATGAACACCACATGCAGGGACATTTTTATAAAACATATGTTTTAATTTTGAAAATTAATATCAGAGACATTTTTATGTAATGCATAAGATTTTGTTGGTATATGAGTTAATAGTAAAGTATAAGTTAATAGTTAAGTATAGGCCCGAGATATGCAAATTTATGTGAAATAAGGGGTATGCACGCAAATCCCCCTATAAGTTAATAAGATCTAATATCTATTATGACGAATAATTTTCAAATTTTAAACATTTCATGATCTAACAAATATGAATTTAAATGATTTATACACGAAAGCATTCATTTAAAATAAAATGCATAATTAGTTCACCTTAAATGATGTCAAATGAAAAAAAAAATACAAGATTAGGTAGATGTCCCTCATTGATCAAACATATAGAATATAAAAAAACAAAGAGAGANTACAAGATTAGGTAGATGTCCCTCATTGATCAAACATATAGAATATAAAAAAACAAAGAGAGACAATAAATGAATGTCACTATGCCTTATATTTCACTCTAAATAATGCTAAATAATCCAACATTTTCACCCAAATCTTGATGTGACCAAGAAACCTAAACATCAAATATATATATATATATATANAGAAAATACCGAGTAACAATCACATAAATCCACCTTTTGAATAATCTTTGATATTAAGATGGATCATCAAAGAGATTTCCATAATTAAAAGCGGTCTAAGTCTCCCTAGGTGAATCAATTGCTTGCATTGAATATGATCAAATTCTTCAAGAAGGTCAATAGTGTATCTTCTCTAATAAGACATTGATATCCTTTTCCTCCAAGAACATAGTTTGGCTATCCCAAATTTTAGAGAAAAAATATGATTGCAAATAGTGACTTTTCTTCAGAGATATTATGACAACATCAAGTAAGATGCTAATATAAACAAAGTATGACAGAACCTAAGTATGTATGTCTGACAAAGAAAGAATGATCTATTCTGCTATTGTAAAGAATAATCTCGATTTTACTTGTGTCTGACAAAAATAAATTTAAGGGATAGCCTTCTCTCTATTTTACTTCATAAAAAATGTGATATTTTCATTTGGCTAAAGCTTTCATGCTACTTTGTAGAAATTTTAGTGAAGAGACTATTTTTTTGTAACAAAATCTGCTAATATATGGTAGACATAAAAATAATAATAATAATAAAAAAAAAACGATCATCCAACATTTCCACATAAGAAATAAATAGAATAAAATTATATATATATATATATATATAAAATACATAATACATAATAACTTTTTAAAAGTCAAAATTTCCACAAAAGTTCTGTGACTATCTTTAGAAAAAGTTGCTACTATCCCAAACAGAGTAAATTGAAACACTTGAGAGCACAAATTAAAATAATCAAAACACAAAAAGCTAAAGTACAAAAGTACAAAACGAAACACAGATAAATATGGTTACGCAAATACATAATGCTAGATGTCCAAGCGATAGACTACCAAGCACAATATAAAATGATTTACTTTAACTCAATAGGATAAGATCATTAGCTTAAGGATCACTCCATGAACNGTCCCAAACAGAGTAAATTGAAACACTTGAGAGCACAAATTAAAATAATCAAAACACAAAAAAGCTAAAGTAAAAAAGTACAAAACGAAACACAGATAAATATGGTTATGCAAATACATAATGCTAGATGTCCTAGCGATAGACTAGCAAGCACAATATAAAATGATTTACATTAATTCAATAGGATAAAATGATTAGCTTAAGGATCACTCCATGAACATTTGAAAACAAGAGTAAAATAAATGCATAATTGAAATAACTAAATNTGAAACACAGATAAATATGGTTATGCAGATACATAATGCTAGATGTCCAAGCGATAGACTAGCAAGCACAATATAAAATGATTTACTTTAACTCAATAGGATAAGATCATTAGCTTAAGGATCACTCCATGAACATTTGAAAACAAGAGTAAAATAAATGCATAATTGAAATAAATCTAAATCTATAAATAAAATTTAGATAATATAATTTTTATGTGGTTCCGTACATAATTAGCGTACAACCATGCCGAATTCAACTATCATAATCTTTAACTCGAGTAGATCGAGAACCTTTTACAAAATCTTGTTTCAAGAGAATATGCACCAACTTCTTGATTCGACAAGAGCCCCTAAACCAACCAAGCTTTTCCACACAACTTCACCGAGTATCACTAAACACAAACCACAAAGGTTACTATTAAAAACTAAGTCAAAATATTTCATGTACTTTGAAAGTGACTTAATGATTATCATCCAACAATCTAATACAAAATCTATTTCAAATACAATAATATACAAAAAAAAAATACAATTTTATTTTATTTTTCAAAAAATACTACAGAGATTTAAAAAAAAAAAAGATACTGCTAAAAAATTCATGTACTTTGGAAGTGACTTAATGATTATCATCTAACAATCTAATACAAAATCTATTTCAAATACAATAATATACAAAAAAAATACAATTTTTTTTTTTCAAAAAATACTATAGAGATTTTAAAAAAAAAAAAGATACTGCCAAATAATGTGATACCGTTCTAGAGCTCCTAGAAGCAATTTGGCAAGCGAATTTTGTGGGGAGTTAGTAGTAAAATAGCAAAAGAAAATATGCTAGGTTGACGACATTTGGAAAAAGATAGGTGTCATTTGGCGGTTGTTCCATATGAAAACAACAGTTCAACGACGAATCAACGAGGTATGGGCCCGAGGAGGTTCAACCAACTGTCCTAAGCAAGATGATACAACACTCCATAGATCAAATTCATAAAACCAATAAAACTGAAATCCAAACAGTCAAATACACATATAGAAAAATCCACTAATAGAAGTTCCAAATTAGAAACTAGTATTCATTGCTCCAGAATGCCTGAGAAATTTTCCAAAGCTGTGGTCCACCATTCATATTCGTGATTACATTGCTAAATTAAACTGAAACTTAACAGCCAAATTACTAAATATAGCCTTCCAAAGAGAGCTCAAGACCCTCTCATCTCTGACATTTTGGACCTCCATCAGCAATGAGAACTTAGGAGGTTGATTGTATTTTTGAAAATCTAGAAACTCTCTTATCTGTGCTTGTCATGTGTCCGATATCAGCTTCTCAAACTCATAGGGACAACCAATGATAGTCCTACTAATGCACCTTTTAATGCTTGCAAAAAGATAACTTATGCCACAATGTCTTCAAACTCTGTAAGAATTCCTGTCACATTGGACGCACTACATTCTAGAAGAACTAATGTTAATCTTGTTGAAGTCTCTCTCATGGGCCCAACTTAAATTACCAGCATCACTCCCTCGTTGGCTGCANCTCATATTATTAAAATTATAGTTGGAAAAGCTTTGCAGAATAATCCTAGAAAAACTTTAATGAATGCATTTTGAATTTTAAGAAATCTTAACGTTGCCAACAGTTTGACTATAAATAAATGAAAGGGCATTTAGATACAAAGCACCCAATTTATATGTATTCAGGTATCTAACATCTAAACTTTTCTATTTACATTCATAAAAAATATCACTATTTTAACCTTCAAATAATGAAAANCGTTTCGGCTCATTTTCGTGTCAGCGGATTGGATGATACTGCGCCGATACTCTTTTGGGAGGTAGCTTACGGAGGATGTACAGAACAAGTGCTGATGGAAGTATCTCAGTANTCGGAATTATTTTGATACTTTACTCTTTTCTACGTTATTTACTCTTAGTTGCTCACTCAAATACGAGAAAAATTTGCGTACGTAAGACGCACGCAGCGCTGCGTACTTCAGGTAGGTTATTCAGAGGTTATTAAGAGTTATATCCGCGTTATACCCATGTAACCTCTCTGTAACCTACTTATAACCTACAAATATATGAAAACAGAAGCGTGAAACTTACTAGAAGGTACATGTATGTTACATGGGGTATAACGCATATATAATCCCCCAATATCCTCTAAATAACCTCTCTGACGTACGCAATGTTGCGTAGTCTTACGTCTGCAAAGTTTTCTCCTCAAATACACCATCAGCAAAATATATAAATAAATATGTAAATAGATAAAGGTCAACCGCAAAATTTCACCCCTGAGCTCATGGTGATGGGTAATTGCTCCACGTTTGCTATATAAAATTTGCTTATTTGCTTATTTGCTTGGCTTCTGTGGATGTAAACACAATATGAAGCTAACACAGCGAATAATTTTTAATTATTCTAGAACTCTAATAATAAGCTCAATTAGTGTTTATTTATGCCTTTTTAATTAAACAATCGAATAAACTTGAAGACTGATGCAAATATTTAATTGATAATGAATGATGTTAGTGTTTGAGTAATTTATGAACGTAAAGTCCAATTAAGATACTAGATTTATTCAATATGATCTTAGTGTAAAAATCATACTTTGTTGAAATAGATTATTAATTTAATAAGAACAAATTAGTTGATTAAGCTTGTTAAAATCTTTGTTTAGTTAATGTTTAATTCTATTAAAGCCTCATTTTTAACATGAAAAATCGACTCGTTAATAGACTTGGTTGAACAATAAGTTATATTGATAGTGTTGCTCATTAATAGAGAGCTAAAAATTCTAAGTTCAGAATGAACATGTCCAATGCAATTTTTTTTTTTCACATTTGGTCTTCTTATTTTAATTGAGGTTTAATGATAATTAACTTAAAAATTAACGATTAAGCCCTAATATTGTGCTTAGTAGCTTGTTGCTCGTACTCTGTACAGGTTTTTCTGCTGCCTTATAATTTTGGGTTAGTACTCTGCATAGGAAATTGGCCAATTATTGTTCATGTCGTCACTACTTGCTTGCAATGCCTTAAGTAACTCTGTGACTTAAACTACCTCACATAAATATCATGGACTATTTTGACACTCTTTTATATTATGATAATACTTCAAATATATTGGACTTACTTCGAGCAAACTATAATGCAAATTTTATTTATCCAATAAATTTGATATGCATCCTAACTAAATTTTACACTACCTAAACATATGAACTGATAAATTAAATTTAAAAGTTGGCACCTAAAAGAAACCAACCACAACCTTTGCGTCTAGAAAAAACAATCCACATATAGATAGCCTAATGAGACTCAACCATCCTTAGCAGAAATGGATTCATTTTATTTACATTAACTATTAGTAAATGGGAGGCTAGCGTTATCTAAAGAACCTTAGCCTCCGTAGCTTCCATGCTTCAACTTAGTATAAATTCACAAAAGAAAAAAGTAGCATTTTGAACCTTACAAGTCATCTCAGCGGATTCAATAAATATAATAAACGTTGAACCCTAAAACCATCTTAAGAATAGATAATTGTCGAGTATTCAAACAGGTCTGTTTCGGCTCATTTTCGTGTCAGCGGATTGGATGATATTGCGCCGATACTCTTTTGGGAGGTAGCTTACGGAGGATGTACAGAACAAGTGCTGATGGAAGTATCTCAGTANCCGGAATTATTTTGATACTTTACTCTTTTCTACGTTATTTACTCTTAGCTGCTCACTCAAATACGAGAAAAATTTGCGTATGTAAGACGCACGCAGCACTGCGTACGTCAGGTAGACTATTCAGAGGGTATTAAGGGTTATATCCACATTATACCCCCCGTAACCTATCTGTAACCTACCTTTAACCTACAAATATATGAAAACAGAAGCGTGAAACTTACTAGAAGGAACAGGTAGGTTACATGGGGTATAACGCAGATATAACCCCCCAATACCCTCTGAATAACCTCTCTGACGTACACAGCGCTGCGTAATCTTACGTCTGCAAAGTTTTCTCCTCAAATACACCATCAGCAAAATATATTAATAAATATGTAAATAGATAAAGGTCAACCGTGAAATTTCACCCTGAGCTCATGGTGATGGGTAATTGCTCCACGTTTGCTATATAAAATTTGCTTATTTGCTTATTTGCTTATTTGCTTGGCTTCTGTGGATGTAAAAACAATATGAAGCTAACACAGCGAATAATTTTTAATTATTCTAGAACTCTAATAATAAGCTCAATTAGTGTTTATTTATGCCTTTTTAATTAAACAATCGAATAAAGTCGAAGACTGATGTAAATATTTAATTGATAATGAATGATGTTAGTGTTAGAGTAATTTATGAACATAAAGTCCAATTAAGATAATAAATTTATTCAATATGATCTTAGTGTAAAAATCATACTTTGTTGAAGTAGATTATTAATTTAATAAGAACAAATTAGTTGATTAAGCTTGTTAAAATCTTTGTTTAGTTAACGTTTAATTCTATTAAAGCCTCATTTTTAACATGAAAAATTTATTCATTAATAGACTTGGTTAAACAATAAGTTATATTGACAGTGTTGCTCATTAACAGAGAGCTAAGAATTCCAAGTTCAGAATGAACATGTCCAATGCAATTTTTTTTTTACATTTGGTCTTTTTATTTTAATTGAGGTTTAATGATAATTAATTTAAAAATTAACGATTAAGCCCTAACATTGTGCTTAGTAGCTTGTTGCTCGTACTCTGTACAGGTTTTTCTGCTGCCTTATAATTTTGGGTTAGTACTCTGCATAAGAAATTGGTCAATTATCGTTCATGTCGTCACTACTTGCTTGCAATGCCTTACTTAACTCTGTGACTAAAACTACCTCACATAAATATCATGGACCATTTTGACACTCTTTTATATTATGATAATACTTCAAATATATTGGACTTGCTTCGAGCAAACTATAATGCAAATTTTATTTATCCAATAAATTTGATATGCATCCTAACTAAATTTTACTCCTATAATTTCTTCCCCCCACCCCAAATAAAACTATCACTACCTAAACATATGAAATGATAAATTAAATTTAAAAGTTGGCACCTAAAAGAAACCAACCACAACCATTGCGTCTAGAAAAAACAATCCACATATAGATAGCCTAATGAGACTCTCAACCATCCTGAGCAGAAATGGATTCATTTTATTTACATTAACTATTAGTAAATGGGAGGCTAGCGTTATCTAAAGAACCTTAGCCTCCGTAGCTTCCATGCTTCAACTTAGTATAAATTCACAAAAGAAAAAAGTAGCATTTTGAACCTTACAAGTCATCTCACCGCATTCAATAAATATAATAAACGTTGAACCCTAAAACCATCTTAAGAATAGATAATTGTCGAGTATTCAAACAGGTCTGTTTCGGCTCATTTTCGTGTCAGCGGATTGGATGATATTGCGCCGATACTCTTTTGGGAGGTAGCTTACGGAGGATGTACAGAACAAGTGCTGATGGAAGTATCTCAGTAAGCTGTTGCATCAATTAATCATAAACTCACTCACTTGGAATAAGAATTAAGTAAAATAAAGTTGGAAGTTACATTTATAACACTGGTATAAAAAATCTATGCATGAAAATATGTATTTCACTTTTGAGAAGGTAGTGATAAGGGGTATTTTTGATGTGATGCCAAAGATTCGAGTGTTATGTAAATATTAAAGTTTAGCGGTTAGATT
>JXCR01078974.1:54089-83619 GCA_002079205.1 Phalaenopsis hybrid cultivar
TGTTTGAAACCACTCAATAAACTCTTCTGGAGCCATGTGACAATTAAAATTCGATAAATCCACCTTTACTCCAAGATTCTGGATTATTCTCTCATGTAACATGTCGAATCGTCAAGATAGTGGTTCTTCATCATTGAAATGCTTGGTTGAAGGGATTCATTTTCACCTCTTCATCTAACGAGTCACTATTGTGGCTATGCAGACCTCACTGGATTGTCTCCTTTCAAATACAACAAGTTTCCATTACAATTGAAGGATTTCCCATTGTATATTCTCCACAAGTTCCTGGTCATCCTGCTGAAAGTTTCTCCNGTTGTGGCTATGCAGACCTCACTGGATTGTCTCCTTTCAAATACAACAAGTCTCCATTACAATTGAAGGATTTCCCATTGTATATTCTCCACAAGTTCCTGGTCATCCTGCTGAAAGTTTCTCCTTAAAGGCATGGCATCCTATCTTCCCGATCAGGTTTCGAGCAGATGAAGGATTGCAAAACAAAGTTGGTCATGTGCTTAGATTTTGGTGATAGATGTCGAGTTGAAATTTTGATGAATCTATAAATATTAAATTTTGAAAATTTTGGGTAGGGGTAGGAATTGCGATAAGACTAATTGGGAATAATGAAAATATTTTTAGAATTTTGGATTGGGAGAAAGAAGACAAAATCCTAAAAAATCTAGAACTTCTTACGCTCTGATACCAGATGATACTGTTCTAAAACTCTTAAATGATATTTGGGGATTGTGCTTTGCGGAGAGGTTGTTGTGCAATAGCGAGGGAACAAAAATATATAAAACCAACAGCATTTGCAAAGGGATAGGTGTCGTTCGACAGTTGTCCAGGCTAAAAATAGTAGTCCAACGGCGAATTGGCTAGGTACGGGCAGCAAGAAGGTTCCACCACCTATTCCTTAAGTAAGATACATACATCACTAGCAAAAGGAAATAAATATAATACTCCTTAAGAGTAAATTCCAGGTGATACCATTCGAAGGCTCAAAAGTATTTGATAAATAGATTTTGAGAGGAGACGATTGTTGAATATCAAGACAATGGAAATATATGAAGTTGACGATGTTTGGAAGAGGATATATGTTGTTCAGCAACTGTCTTGGCTGAAAACAACGATCCAATGGAAAATCGGGAGGTACGGGCGGAGATGAGGTTCCACCAAATGTTCGTAAGCAAGATACATATATACCACTTGAAAAAGAANGATATAATACTCCTTAAGAGTAAATTCCAGGTGATACCATTCGAAGGCTCCTAAAAGGTATTTGATAAATAGAATTTGAGAGGAGACGATTGTTGAATACCAAGACAATGGAAATATATCAAGTTGACAATGTTTGGAAGAGGATATGTGTTGTTCAGCAATTGTCTTGGCTGAAAACAACGATCCAATGGAAAATCAGGAGGTACGGGCGGAGATGAGGTTCCACCAAATGTTCGTAAGCAAGATACATATATACCACTTGAAAAAGAANAGTCTAATACAAAATCTATTTCAAATACAATAATATACAAAAAAAATACAATTTTATTTTTTTTTTCAAAAAATACTACAGAGATTTAAAAAAAAAAAGATACTACCAAATAATTCATGTACTTTGAAAGTGATTTAATGATTATCATCTAACAATCTAATGCAAAATCTATTTCAAATACAATAAATGTGATACTGTTCTAGAGCTCCTAGAAGCAATTTGGCAAGCGAATTTTGTGGGGAGTTAGTAGTAATATAGCAAGAGAAAATATGCTAGGTTGACGACATTTGGAAAAAGATAGGTGTCATCTGGCGGCTGTTCCATCTAAAAACAACAGTTCAACGACGAATTGACGAGGTATGGGCCCGAGGAGGTTCAACCAACTGTCCTAAGCAAGACGATACAACACTCCATAGATCAAATTCATAAAACTAATAAAACTGAAATTCAAACAGTCAAATACACATATAGAAAAATCCACTAATAGAAGTTCCAAATTAGAAACTAGTATTCTTTGCTCCAGAATGCCGGAGAAATTTTCCAAAGCTGTGGTCCACCATTCATATTCGTGATTACATTGCTGAATTAAACTGAAACTTAACAGCCAAATTACTAAATATAGCCTTCCAAAGAGAGCTCAAGACCCTCTCATCTCTGACATTTTGAACCTCCATAAGCAATGAGAACTTAGGAGGTTGATTGCATTTTTGAAAATCTAGAAACTCTCTTATCTGTGCTTGTCATGTGTCCGATATCGGCTTCTCAAACTCATGGGGACAACCAATGATAGTCCTACTGATGCACCTTTTAATGCTTGCAAAAAGATAACTTATGCCACAATATCTTCAAACTCTGTAAGGATTCCTGTCACATTGGACGCACTACATTCTAGAAGAACCAATGTTAATCTTGTTGAAGTCTCTCTCATGGGCCCAACTTAAATTACCAGCATCACTCCCTCGTTGGCTGCANATTTTATTTTTCAAAAAATACTACAGAGATTTAAAAAAAAAAGATACTGACAAATAATTCTACTTTGGAAGTGACTTAATGATTATCATCTAACAATCTAATACAAAATCTATTTCAAATACAATAAAATACCAAAAAAATACAATTTTATTTTTTTTTCAAAAAATACTACAGAGATTTAAAAAAAAAAAGATACTGTCAAATAATGTGATACCATTCTAGAGCTCCTAGAAGCAATTTGACAAGCGAATTTTGTGGGGAGTTAGTAGTAAAATAGCAAGAGAAAAATATGCTAGGTGTTGACGACATTTGGAAAAAGATAGGTGTCATTTGACGGTTGTTCCATCTGAAAACAACAGTTCAACAACGAATCGACGAGGTATGGGCCCGAGGAGGTTCAACCAACTGTCCTAAGCAAGACGATACAACACTCCATAGATCAAATTCATAAAACCAATAAAACTGAAATCCAAACAGTCAAATACACATATATAAAAATCCACTAATAGAAGTTCCAAATTAGAAACTAGTATTCTTTGCTCCAGAATGCCTGAGAAATTTTCCAAAGCTATGGTCCATCATTCATATTTGTGATTACATTGCTGAATTAAACTGAAACTTAACACCCAAATTACTCAATATAGCATTCCAAAAAGAGCTCAAAACCCTCTCATCTCTGACATTTTGGACCTCCATCAGCAATGAGAACTTAGGAGGTTGATTGTATTTTTGAAAATCTAGAAACTCTCTTATCTGCGCTTGTCATGTGTCCGATATTGGCTTCTCAAACTCATGGGAACAACCAATGATAGTCCTACTGATGCACCTTTTAATGCTTGCAAAAAGATAACTTATGCCACAATATCCTCAAACTCTATAAGAATTCCTGTCACATTGGACTCACTACATTCTAGAAGAACCAATGTTAATCTTGTTGAAGTCTCTCTCATGGCCCAACTTAAATTACCAGCATCACTCCTTCGTCGGCTGCAAGATGGTACTCCTCTCCATGCTCCTCTGAGTCTTCACCTTCTACCTCCTCCATTACACCATGTACGGTGAAATATATCATTCTTCTATTTAGGACACAAATTGCCCAAAGTTGTGACACTTAAAGCACTTCCTAGCTGAGACAGACTTAAGAGTACTGACGATCTCTGCCTTTTCTCCACTATGTGTGGAGTTCTCCTCTGGTGGGGTTAGCTTGGGTAATCCATTGGATGTACTTTTACTGCCTAATTCTGGGATCCAACTTTTCCTAAACGATGGAATGGTCACCTAATAACTTTATTTCTCCATCTTCAAAGCTAAGTCTGGACATCGAGTATGGACCAATACGGATGCAATTGCACTACATTCCTAATAAATAATCTCAACCCTCCAATATATCTAGTCACTGTGTGATCCTCTGGTTCCACTAACTCAATTTTCAGCATAAGTTGATCAAATTCATCCATGTAATCCTCCACAGAAGCGTCTATCTAGCACAGAGTGTGGAGTTTTATGAAAGTCGTGTCAGTAATATGGGAAAAAATAGTTTTGTTGCATCTCCCTTTTTCATCTTTTACAACACAGTGATCTTACTCATCCCTTCTTACTGTTGAATACGCTTCAGAATCTCCCACTACAATGAAGAACTTTTCCTGAATTTGATTGCTACCAATTTAACTATCTTGTCCTAAGGAATATCCTTGTACTCAAATATTCACATCACTGTTTGAAACCACTCAATAAACTCATCTGGAGCCATGTGACGATTAAAATTCGATAAATCCACCTTTACTCCAAGATTCTGGATTATTCTCTCATGTAACATGTCGAATCATCAAGATAGTGGTTCTTCATCATTGAAATGCTTGGTTGAAGGGATTCACTTTCACCTCTTGACCTGACAAGTCACCGTGTGGCTATGGGGACCTCACTAGATTGTCTCCTTTCAAATACAACAAGTCTCCATTACAGTTGAAGGATTTCCCATTGTATATTCTCCACAAGTTCCTGGTCATCTTGCTGAAAGTTTCTCCTTAAAGGCATCGCATCCTATCTTCTCGATCAGGTTTCGAGCAGATGAAGGATTGCAAAACAAAGTTGGTCATGTGCTTAGATTTTGGTGATAGGTGTNTCTTATTGAATTCATCCACTTCAACTGATCTCCATATTGCAAGTGCTCCAAGTTAGTCTAATGATACGATCCTCATCTTCATAATTGTTGACTACTGATTGTCAAGAAAGAACATACTTGGCAAATCATTAGACAACACCATACAATGATTGCTATCATCAAGCATTAATGAGCTGCAAATAAATTTCCTAGGAGCATGAGATAATGAAAGCAAGCGAGCGAACACAATAAGTGTGAGGATCATGAGATCAATGACAAGAAGCAACCAAGCACAAAAGCGCACGAGCAAGTGCATNCAAAGAAGACAAAACCCTAAAAAATCTAGAACTTCTCAGGCTCTGATACCAGATGATACTGTTCTAAAACTCTTAAATGATATTTGGCGAGTGTGCTTTGCGGAGAGGTTGTTGTGGAATAGCGAGGAAACAAAAATATATAAAGCCAACAACATTTGCAAAGGGATAGGTGTCGTTTGACAGTTGTCCAGGCTGAAAACAGTAGTCAGACGGCGAATTGGCTAGGTACGGGCAACAAGAAGGTTCCACCACCTATTCCTTAAGTAAGATACATATACATCACTAGCAAAAGGAAATATATATAATACTCCTTAGAGTAAATTCCAGGTGATACCATTCAAAGGCTCCTAAAAGGTATTTGATAAATAGATTTTGAGAGGAGATGGTTGTTGAATATCAAGAGAATGAAAATATGTGAAGTTGACGATGTTTGGAAGAGGATATGTGTCGTTCGACAGCTGTCTTGGCTGAAAACAACGATCCAATGAAAATCGGGAGGTACGGGCGGAGATGAGGTTCCACCAAATGTTCCTAAGCAAGATACATATACACCACTTGTAAAGGAAAGATAATGCAACACTCAATACAACAAAATTCAGAGAAACATATTTTAAATTCATAAAACCAACAAAACTGAAATCCAAACAGTCCAACACACATAAAATTCCATAACATAAAATACTTAATTAAAAACTACATAAAAAATAAAGAACTCGAAAGTAAAGAAGGATAAAAGAAAACTTGTTGAAACATACAAAGAAAAAAAAAAAAAAACTTCGTTCAAATCTGTTCTCCTACGATTAAGGAACCGCAAGTCGCTAAATCTGGACACCGTAGAAAACTCGTGACGGGATTCACTGAAATCCGCAACAAGATCGTGGCATGCTTGTTGGATGGTGTCGCGTCATAATGCCTTCACGGCATTGTGGTTGAAATAAATACTTTGTTTTCTTCGGTTTCTTCATAGAAGATGAAGCAAATAATCCCTTTGAAAATAATTTTCACCAACCTAAACCAGCTCAAAGCATCCCATATAAATAGGAAAAATGTTCTCTCAAACTAAAACAAAAATTAAAATAGTTCCCAACATGTCAAAAAAATAGCCACAATAGCTAGTTTGACTGTCCATTAGTGCCCCTTGCCCACTATGAAGCTATCACAAGTTAGGACTCCTATATGCACAAAATGAAGTTTTTTCGAACTTCTAAGCAAATGATTATTAAATATAATAATTTACATAAATAATAGACACCGAAAAAAAAAATATAAAGTAAATTAAAAAAATACTTGAAAATGATAGATAAATCTAAATAAAATACATAATTTAATCTAATTTCAGTCAAACTCTAAATTAACTTAGTCTGTTTTTATCATATTTTTCAGACTTTTAGTGAATCTACTGCATCAATTAATATCGAAAACCTCTAGAAGTTACTAATAAACCACATCGAGCCTAAATTACATCGATACCAAACACTAGCATCAAGTTAGCATCATTGATCTTATTGAATTACATCGAGCCTGAATCTACTCCATCGAGCCTGAATTACATCTTGCATCTTTGATCTTATTGAATTCATCCACTTCAACTGATCTGCATATTGCAAGTGCTCCAAGTTAGCCTAATGATACAATCCTCATCTTCATAATTGTTGATTACTGATTGTCAAGAAAGAACATACTTGGCAAATCATTAGATGACACCATACAATGATTGCTATCATCAAGCATTAATGAGCTGCAAATGAATTTCCTAGGAGCATGAGATAATGAAAGCAAGTGAGCCAGCACAATAAGTGTGAGGATCATGAGATCAATGACAAGAAGCAACCAAGCACAAAAGCGCACGAGCAAGTGCATTGAGCATGGATTCAACCAACCAAACATAGTGTGTGGATGAGTGCAATGTACACAATCGGGAGGTAGGTTAAGTGACGAGATCAGGAGCTCTGCAACTGAAAGGTTAAGGATCAAGAGAAGAAAGATGGGATGGTGAATAGTGTCGGAAGGGAAGAGCTAACAGGTCTAGAACCATGTAAGAGAATAAAATTTTCATGTGATAGTGTCATATTCAACAGAGATACATCCTATTTATAATATAGGGATGACTACAATATCCCACTATGCGCCCAAAATACCAAACACTAGCATACAAATATAGGAAACCTTCCTATTTAGTGTATTCCTACCAAAATAGAAACATTCACGAAAGCGATATTCAATAAAAAAAAATAAAATATTCATCATTATTTTAGCTATGATTTAAATGATAAACGAAATTGTAGAAATATTAAAGACTATATTTCATTGTACCTTATATACTAAAAAGACAAACACAAGCCACTAGCATTACAATGTCATGCAGCAACTCTGCACCTTTCAAAGCACATCCACGTGAGCCCAACACCAAGTCTACCTATTAGTCCACTAAAGCCTTGTAATACTGCCCATTATTATCAATCTCAATTTGTATCCCTGCCACCTTCATTACTTAATTAAGTGCATTGCACATAAAGTTTTGCTTTGAAGTTCCTTAAATGCTTATGTTGGCACGGCTCGTTGGCAGTTGATTTCTAAAGACACGGTTACATCTCACAGGTTAATGTAACATATCCAAATGCAAATTTAAGGCACAATGAGATAAAGCACCAAATGGTTTTTTAACAGTGAATCATGAAAACATATGGAAGAAACACTAAGAGCGGAAGATTTAGAGCAAGCAAGCTTCAAAAAATCACAAAAATTTCAACAAGCTATATAATCCAATAGAATTACTACCCCATAGGTTTTCCAATGGAAGTATTCTGCAAATAAAAGAAAAACAATTAGCCTTCCATACAAATGCCGTGCTAAGAGTCAATAGTTTTCTAGCTATCATTTATGGGTAAAAACTTGGGGACGGAACAGCAACATGAAGCTTTCAAAGATTCATATCAAAAAGAAATATGTGGTGGCCAACATACTGGCTCAAGATACCAACAAAAAAAGTTACAAAAAATGTCTCACATACATAGTGGACTCTGAAATCCTAAGGAAGTATCTCTCAAAAAAACTACAAGCAGAGCTTGACCATGCAGGACGAGATGACGAGATGAAGAAGAAGAATGATGATTTAAGGCATTAAATAATTATTAAGATTTATAGAGTTACTGGAGTTTTTGGAGTAGTTGGCAAACAATTTTGCTTTAAATATAATTCTAAGAATAAGAGAATTTGTGACTAGCTCTAGAACTAACAACAAATAATAAAAGAATTTTCAATTATATCTGGGGTTCACATCAAGAATTAGCAAATGTATCTTTTTGTATTGGTCATAGAGATGCCTATAAAATATTATTCAAGGTGAGATATATTTAAATGTTGATTAATCATTACCATTTGAACGAATTCATTAGCAATATCAGAAAGTCAATCCCAAAATTTAGGATGCAACTGATGAAGGTAATGATAACAACCTTTATTTGCCAGAATTTTTCACAAGTAATTGAATGGTTAGAGCAACTGCCAAAATTTTTAGAAATAAATTAAGGGACTTGGAATTAGTAGATAGGGAGAAAACTCAGTTCATTTTCCTTTCATTCCATGGTTTGACAAAATGCGAGCCATGTCATATATTCCTAAACAAAAAATTTTCCTATTAACCAATACATAATTAATGGACAAGCGATACTGCATGTAAGAAAAAAAATGCGAGGAACTATATCAAATAAAGCAATCAATAACATTTTGTGTTAAACAAACAGCAGATACGANGTCATATTAACCAATACATAATTGATGGACAAGCGATACTGCATGTAAGAAAAAAATGTGGGGAACTATATCAAATAAAGCAATCAATAACATTTTGTGTTAAATGAACAGCAGATACGATTCTTAAAAATGAAGCAATTCTTTACCCTAATTATATTAATAAAGCTATTAATTTAGTTGTAAGCCTGAGAAAAATAAAGAAATAATAAAAAATTATCAATTTGTAGTATTTCCGACTACCCAATAATCTTAAGTTGTAACAAATTGACTCATTCGCATAAGAAATAGAAAAAGAAAAAAAAAATAACTTCAGCTTTATCTGATCATGCTATTTCAAAATGTCATCAGCTTTCATATTAGAATCATCATGCCTTTTTTTAATCTTTTCTAACCACAAATTTCTTACTTTCAAACATTTTTTTTCCGATCAACTATCATTCACCTTTGATGCATATGAATTGAATTGCTAAACATATTTCAAGAAGATGATAGCCAGTAGTATGAAAAGGTGAAAAGCAATGGCAGAACAGGATCTTGTTAAGCATAATAGTACCTGGACTACATAAATAACAGTGTTAATGGAGATGTAGACAATCCTCAGTTTATCTGTTGGAAGACTTCGTGCCTGTTAAAAATAAAAATAGTTGACAGCAAATGTTAGAAGGTATAAAAATTCAAACTGCTTGGCATATCTATCAATTTATGGCGTAAACAAAGAGGAGCTGCTTCAGACTTTCCTGATGATAGATCTCTGCCCAGAAAAGGACAAGCAAGGTGTACGTAGAAAAGAACAACAATCCAGGAAGGTCCAATAATGCAAGGGTAAACACCTGTTCCAAGCAAAAGGAATAACTTATCAAATATAAACACATAAAAAGGTAACAATCATATTTTATTAGTGTTTAAGATTTTGCAAATAGTCTAGTCCTAAAAGGGCAAAAACTTTAATTCCTTTGTATGAAAAAGCCCATTTCGGCCTTATCAGGTGAAACCAGAAAAGTTTGTGGACGGTTCCTACCAGAACCGATTGGAGACAGGCATTTTAAATCAGTTACGGGTGAAAACTAAAGCCACCAATTAAGCATCCGGGTTGTTACTAATGATAGAGAGACATTGTATTTAGTTCACACTTGCACACCATAAGAATGAGGTAAAATGAGAATAAAGCATATCAAAAATCAAGAGAAAAAAAATTAATAAAAAGTATATCACTAAGAAAGAGACCTCAAAGCTTTTGAATAGTAGACATAATAGAAATGAATGAGCATGAGCTAATGGTAAAATGCATTGCAGGTGGGCTAAAACCACATTTGATAGGCTCATTTATTTATAATTTAACTGGTTCAATCCAGAACGCCCCCAACCCCCAACCCCTCCCTTCCCTCCAAGATCATCTAAAATGAAGTAGGATAAAAAAGACATTTTGTAATATTGAAGCTGAAGTTGCACAGCTTTTTTCTAAAATAAGAACATCATCAACACTAAGTCTACCAATATTAATAAATGTTTTTGCATAAAATGAATACGATCCGACGAAGAAATCAACACAATTTTTCACATAACTTAGGGTAAAGCATATTTTTTCTTCAATAAACCAAAACACTCGATACAAATACATAAGCACAAACGATTCGAAAGGTAGGCGAACTCTCCCAAATCCTACAAAGTTTCTCCTAAACCCTAAACCTAAGACTCACAACAATAATCTCATGTGACCTATTAGGATCTACTTATACTAAACAATAATAAATAAGAAATGACTACATTGCCCTTAAACATATAAAAGACAAAATTGCTCTTAGGCTAGGCATTAGAATAACAACACTCCCCCCACTCCCAACCCAAAATATACCTTGTCCTCAAGATAAATTGCACGGTTTGGTCACTCGGATCGCAACTACAGTAAGTTGAACGGTCATGCTTCTTGGATCGATTAGAACTTTCACCAGTCATGACCTCGACCGGTTAGCTCTAAGGGTGACTATATCACTTGGATGTAGCGGAAGGGTGAGAAAGAAGTAAATTTTGGGTCTTTGTAAGCCATGATCCCGACGTTTGCCTTTTCCGCTAAGTTCAGTAACTGTGATGCCATCATTGCTTTCTCCGTAAGGAAAGAAGAAAGTTTGGGATCTCTGTAAGCTGCGATCCCATCGTTGCATTCTCTGCAAGCTCTAATTACAAGAGTATGAAGTTTCGGGTCTATGAAGGTCGAACCCGAAAACAACATCTCAAGCACGATGATCCGTTGCTTCATGTACGCATGCCAATCCATTGCTTCTTGTATACATGCCAATCTGTCGCTTCATGTATGCATGTCAGTCCCTTCGTTGTCTTCTGTAGGCTCAATCATAACTATAGTGTCATTGCTGTTGCAAGAAGTTTGGTAGTTCAGTCACAAGGTCCAATTACATGGTTAGTAGGCCTCGATTCCATGTCGCGGTCCAGATGTTCTTGTCATAATTGAACACACTAATACCATTTGATAAAGATTTATTGTAAAAATCTTTCCACACAAGGTAAAGCAGATTTTTTTCTTCAATAATCTAAAACACTCAATATAAATACACAAGATAAGCACCTATAATTCGAGAAGTCGGCAATCTCTTTCAAATCCTATAATTTGAGAGGTAGGAAGTTTCTACCAAACCCTAAACCCTAAACTCACAACAATAATCCCATGCATACCTAACCCTAAACCTATTAGTCTATTTATCCTAAACAAGGATAGACTCACCCACACAACACTCCTACTAAAAGCTTCAAAGAAAAGAAGCTAAACTTCATTCCACTAGCACTAAATAACAGAGGGTCATAAATGTGGTAAAATTCACCTCAACCTTGAGAATAATTAGCCATTCACATGTCAAAACAAAGCACTCAAGCAGCTATTTAGAGTGGCAAATTGCATGAAGTATCATAAAGTGTTAGAACCAATGTTTAAAAGCACACTTCGAAGTAAGCTTCATGTGCAAAGCGAAGCAAAGCGCATGACGCCCGCTTCCCTTCACTGAAGCCCGCCCTGAAGTGTTGAAACAAAGCAATCAGTCCAGTTTACAGTTTAGCAAGAGTGAACAAAATGTTACCGAATTCATTTAGCTTGTTTTATAAAAATTTAGACTTTATTAATTTATTTATACTTTAGAATACATATTTTATTTAAAGTTATAAGATTTTTTTTTAAGTAATTTTTAAAATTTTAATTATTGCAACAGACTATTAGAAATTACACGAAATTTTAATTTGCAGATTCATAATCAATGTTTGCTTTCAAATTAGATATTGCTTCACATTTTTTTTCAATTTTACATCAACGTTTAAGCCATACTTTATATTTTATAAGTGCTAATGAAGGTATTTATACATTAATAGTTTTATTTAATCTGTTAGCGCTTTAGTTAATAAAAGCATCACTTTAATTAGTGTTTTCTACTTTGAAGAAAAAAATAAAACATTGTGCATCACATTGCATTTTGATAGCACTGGTGAAAACTAGGAATATAACAAAACAACACCAATTACATCTGAATAGAGTTGAGCAGATCCATTAGGAGATCCCTCTGGACCAGTAAGAGTGAACTATTTTCAATACAAATAGCTAAGTTGAACATCAAAGATTTTTTCATGGCATAATCCCCAAGGAAGGCTACATAATCTTCTTATTGATCGCATGATTTGACCAAAAGAAGTGGACTACACAAATCTAGTCGCCTGGCAACAATTGCTAAGAATTCTATAGTATAAGTTGTGCAAGGTGTTTGGTAAGGCAAAAAAACCAAAAAATCCACCACATCCAAACCCACCAAACAAAAAAAAAAGCTGAAAAATAGCATTATATTTCTTGTTTTGGCAAATTAAACTATGAGCAGATTCTTTTACATATAAGAAATTATAAGTTCAACAATCCTGGTAATTAAGAAGTTTGATCTAACAATAACACCTTAACTTCAGAGCATTATTTTCAGCAATGAAAATTTTGGAAAGGAGAGCAATAAACAAGATTCAACTGAACAGCATAATAGCATGGCAATAAGGCCACATCTCATTCAGAGCATGTGATGTAGCACATCATCAAATTGAAGTCAAAGGTCCACTCACAAGAGCCCAAGCAAGTGCCCAATTAAAAGGCCATTCAAGGCACATCACAGGTCATATCAAGCAGAAATATTTAAATTTATATTTTCTTATTTATATTTCAATTGCAATGTCTAGAATATTAAATTTTCAAATTTGAAGGGTTTTATGGCCGCTCATTAAAAAATTAAAATAATAAATTAGGAAGGTTGATGGCCACCTACCACCCTTCAAAAGTTCCTCCTTTTATTGATTTTTTATCATTGTAATCCTTACAAATAAGGTTGATATGTAATGCTTTGAATCAATTGTTGAATGAAATATGAGTGAGAATTTCCTCTCCTGTTGCTTGTTGCTTGTTGCTTGTTGCTTGGTGCTTGGTGCTTTCAAATGTTGTCATTTCTTTTGTGACATTAGGTATTTATCTTTGCTTTTCTTTTATGATATTCATTAATCTCTTAAACTCTTCACCACTCTTCATCGACTTCCTAAGCATCTTATAATATCAACAAACTCGGCCAAGCAATAGTATATTAAGACCTAGTCTTGTTCCCTAACCATAAACACAATTGTAAACCCATCAAAACCCACCCATCTACTCTAGGTCATAAGTATACATCCTAAGCTAACCATCAATAATCGTTTCTATTCATTTACCTATTATTAAGCCACTTTTCCAAAGGGGTAATTCCAATCAGCCCAAACAATCCTAATCCAAACAAGTCTTGGTATTTTAGCCACCATTCCCTCATAAATCTTCTAACATTCCACCAAAACCTCCACATCACATCTTTAGACTTAAAACCAAACATCCATAGTAAATTTTAATATTTATCTCATCAAAAAGGTCACCCACCTCCATCATATTTGATATCAGAGCGAATCTGGGAAGGAGCTGATTTGGGTAGAGCTTTTGGACATCTAAGAAGAAATTCTTTGTTGTGGACTTGTCTCTACAAGCTTATGAGTTACTTAAAAAAACGTTGAGTTTAGTGAATTTCTTCTAATGATAGATTTTTTTTCTTTTAATAGTTTGGATATCTAATATATTTCTTGCAAAATTATGATGTAAGCACGAAGTCTAATTAGCGAACTCCACTATAAAGCCTGACTTACATCCCTTGTGTGAACCTATCCCTAAAATTTTTTTCTTGAGTGAAAACATTGTTAAGGGCGTGTTCCACTTAAAGAAAATACAAACTTACCAATGATATGATCAAAATATTAAATTTTCTGCTTAGATTTTTTTATGTTAATTTTTTATGATAAACTAGTTGCTCATTATGTCAAAACTTGAAAAAATTTGCCATC
Organism: Phalaenopsis hybrid cultivar; assembly: GCA_002079205.1. Taxonomy (NCBI): domain Eukaryota; kingdom Viridiplantae; phylum Streptophyta; class Magnoliopsida; order Asparagales; family Orchidaceae; genus Phalaenopsis; species Phalaenopsis hybrid cultivar. The sequence goes on from JXCR01078974.1 coordinate 68,101, forward strand.
TTAAGGACTTGAGGTTAGTAGATCATAGAAAATTGCATTTAAATCTCTTTTATAAGAGCATGTATAAAAGTTAGTGTATCTGAGCTAAAAAGAACTTTCTCAAAAATGTTTAAACAGCCTAAGGAGAGCTTATGACGTAAATGGTCTTTGTAAACCCCTCCTCACCTGGAATTTCTTGTAGCTAAAGATTTACTTTACTTTTGCATATATATTTTATTTTTTTCTCTCTCATCTATAGTCTTTTCACTTTCATCTCTCTTCACAAGAAAAAAAAAGAAACATCATGGCACTTAAATTAGTTTCCCAAGATCAAATTGAAATTTTAACTTAAATGGTTGATTCTTTAGATCTTAGGATTCATAAAAATGATACTAAGGATAAAAAATTATTTGAAGACACTAAAGAACAAATGCAAGATTTAAAAGATCAAGTGCAAATAATCACAAATCTTCTTCAAAATAATAAACCCCTTGTCACAACACCGCCTAACCAAATTTTTATTATACCATTAAAAGAAAATGATTCATACTTAGAGCCAAGAGAAGACCAAATTCATAGAAAACAACCTAACCATAGAGGTAGAAGGGATCATCTTTATCGGAATAATGATGACTTTAATGGCCTCTCTAGAATAGTTAAATTAAGGATGCATCCTATGATAGAATTATCCCAATAAGTTCTTAGAATTGTTAGTCCAAATGGATGATTTTTTTTATTGGCAGCATAAGATGAATGATTATCAAATAGTTGCATTTGGCAAAATGAAATTGACTGGTCATGCTAAAATTTATTGGAATAATGCATTAGGTAAGGAATGGAGGTTAGGAAGGAACACTCTCGCTTGGATTGAAATGAATGAGAAGTTAAGAACTAAATAGTCAACATCATTTGAAAAAAATACATGAGCAATTATTGATGTTAAGTCAAGGTATTTTTTCTATAACTAAATAATTGAACACATTTGAAGATCCAATTGCCAGTACCGACTACATTTACAACTACTAGCAATTGGCCAATAAATTTATCATTGGCCCTAGAAGAGGCCTTCCATTATGCTTTGTTAGTAGAAAATAAAAGGAAATCCACCTCTCTTTTAAAATTAAAAGGGCAAACACCTCCATTTCATCACATAAACCCGTTGTTAGAGTCACTCATCATACTAGTCAAACCCAACATCTCAAAGCTCCTACTAATGGGAGCTTAAAAAATAATAAAGATATCAGGTGTTTTAAATACCCCAAAAGGGTCATATGCAAAACCAATGTAAAACCCAAATTCTTTTCATGGAAGAAGTTGAAAATTCCATTGATGGTGAAATGGAATAAGTTTATGATGACACACCTCTTTCTGAGGTTATTTAATGAATCTCCAAAAACTGTAACAAATGTTTAACTTTTACCAAAATAGAAACTGAAAATTGGAGAAGAAAGAATATTTTCAATATGCATGCTATTTGTAATGAGAGAAGATGCAGGTTAGTTATTGATGGAAGAAGTGCAATAAATGGCATCTCAACTCATGCCATTACTGGAACAAATCTTAAAATTGAACTGCCTGAACCTTTTTATGTTAGTTGGCTCAATCATGCATCTCTACCTATCACAGTTAGGTGTCTCGTTTCTATAAAGATTGGTAATTATTAAGATCAAATATGGTGTGATGTCCTTCTCCTGGATAATGCTCACATCTTATTAGGTAAACCTTAGTTGTATGACTTGAATGTACTCCACTATAGTAGAAAAAATACTTATGTTTTTAAATATAATTATAAAAATATTAAGCTCGTTCCTATCAAACCTTTAGAAAAGGTCTCTCCCATAGCACTTAATAAACCCAATTCTGATCTACAACCTAAACCCACTGTCAAGTAAGGTGCTAAGCTCCAATTAATGATTGTAAGAAATCCTATTATTAGGGACAACATTATCATTTTTTATCTTAATTCCAACAACTCGCCTGCTCCATCAACTCTAAAAAAAAACTATTGGATTTGGAACAACAAAAAAGAAGTTTTCTGATATGCCCCTCCTACATTTATTGCACATAAAAGAAGTAACCTCTGAATCTAATGAGACTCACATACATGCTATGGTCTCAACTCTTCTTTCTGAATTTACTCATATTGCACCTAATGAATTACCTGATAAGTGACCCCCACTTAGGTCCATTCAACACGTCGTTGACTTAATCCCTGGTTCACAACTCCCCAACCTTCCCCACTAACGAATGAACTTCACTAAGCATACTGAACTAAAGACATAGGATGAAAACTTACTTAAAAAAGGATTTATTCAAGAAATTCTTAGTCCTTGTGCAGTTCCAACATTACTAACCCCAAAGAAAGACGACACATGGAAGATTTTTATTGATAGTCGAGCCATTAATAGGATCACAATTAAGTGTTGATTTCTCATTCCTCGACTAGATGACATGTATTTAATCTTAGGGGCAATTTTTTCCTAAAATTGATTTAAAAAGTGGTTATCACCAAATTAGGATTTAATCAAGAGATGAGTGGAAAACTGTTTTAAGACCCTAATAGACTTTATGAATGGTCACTGATGCCCTTTGAAGTTTCAAATGCACCAAGTACATTTATGAGGTTAATGAACACCATCCTAAAACCTTTTATAAGAAGTGTTTTTGTTGCTTATTTTGATGATATCTTGATTTTTAGCCCGGGTGAGATAGACCATTTATAACAGCTTCAGCAAGTATTTGAAAGCCTCGGGAAAGAACAATTGTACATCAACTTGAATAAGTGCTTCTTCCTACAAATTGAGGTAATTGTCGTGGGAATTATTGGTTTCCATGGCTCGAATAAAACCTGACACTTCCAAAGTTCAAGCAATCTTAGACTGGCCCGCACCTAAGAATTTCACTGATGTGCATAGTTTCCATGGCCTAGCTACTTTTTATAGGAGATTAATCAAAGACTTTAGTACAGTTGTCGCCCCTATATTTGACATTTTGAAACTGGAGAAATTTCATCGGACCCCTACAACACAAAAAGCATCATATCATATTAAGATTTTAATAACATTTGCCCCTATACTTAGGATGCCTGATTTTTTTAAAGCTTTTGAGGTAACTTGTGATGCTTTTGGCATTAGAATTGGTGAAATCTTAAGTTAAAAAAATCACCCAATAGCTTTCTTTAATGAGAAATTGAATGAGGCTAAACAACGATATTCAACATATGATAGAGAATTTTATGCTCTCATTCAATCTTTGAGATGCTGACGTCATTCCCTTTACATAAAGAGCATATTCGTAACTCAGATTATCGTGCTCTTAAATTTATTAATACTCAACGAAAGATAGTCATAAACATGCTAAATGAGTTGAAATTCTTCAAGATTATTCTTTTATTTTCGAGCATAAACCTATTGATGCCTTATCTAGGGTGGCTTTTAACTATAAGCTCTCTACAACTGAAAATTCTAGGTCAAAGATGAGTACCTTATGTGTCCTGACTTTAATCTAATTTATATTAAAACATAGAAAAACCTTTGCCTCTTCAAAGAATCTTTTCTGTCACCAATTGATATCTATATAAGAAAAAACAACTTTGCATTCCTAGAACTTCACTCAAAGAATTTTTAATCTCCAACTGCATTCTAGAGGAATAGTAGGACACTTTGAAAAGGATAAGACCATCTGTTTAATAGAAAGCCTGATTTTTTTCCTTCAATTAAGAGAGATGTTCAAAAATTAGTAGCTCATTGTTTGACCTGTAAACAAGCAAAAGCCATTGAACAAAAATCTGGTCAATATGTTGCATTGTTGGTACCCATTATGCCTTGAGAAGATCTCTCCATGGATTTTATCCTAGGATTACCCTGCACAGCTCGAGTACATAATGACATATTTGTTATAGTTGATCGCTTCTCAAAGATGAATCATTTCTTGTCATGCTCTAAAACCAACAATGCTTCCCATATTGCTAGATTATTCTTTAAGGAAATTGCACCACATGACCTACCTTCAACCATTGTGTTTGACCGTGATGTTTGATTTGTTTCATATTTTTGGAAAGCTCTTTGGAAATTATTAGGCATGAAAATAAACTTCTCATCTATCTTTCATCCTCAAACAGATGGTCAAACTGAGGTAGTTAATCGAACATTAAGAAATCTTTAAGATGCCTGTAGGAAAGAATTTAGGAAACTGAGACTTGCATTTACCTACCTCTGAACTTGCATATAATAATACTATTTCAAAGACAACCAAAACTTCACTTTTTGAAATTGTTTATGGACAAAATCCCAAACGACATATTAATATAACCAACCTCCCAACTCATGCATTCACTGATTTTGCATTTCCATTTGCCAAAGATTTTCAAATCATCCATGAAATCACAAGAAACCAAATTATTTTAATTAATGAACAGTATGCTTCTAAAGAAAATCATAATAGATCAATAAGAGAATTTAAAGGAGATTATATTTTGATTCGCATTCGTCCTAAGAGGTATCACACCATTAAGTTTAAGAAATTATAAGCAAGAGCTTGTGGCCCCTTTAAAATTCTAAGGAAAATTTGATCCAATGCTTATCACCTTGATTTGCCTATCAGTATGCTAGTCCACCCTATTATTAATATTGAAGATATTCTATCATATGAAGGAGTTAGCAAACCACGACTTATTAAGACTAACTTTTTGGTAGGAAATAAAGTTCCCCATATGCAAAATCCTACTTTTCTTGAAGTTGAACGCATCATCACGGATGAAGCGCCCATCGAACCAGCTTCTTAGCATCGTTTTCTAGTTCGTTGGAAGAATAAGCCGCCCATTGATGATGCAAGGCTAACCCGCATTGATTTGGAAACTTTAGCCCCACAATTAGTCAAAAGTTCTTAGATTTCAACTCTACGGAGAAGAGTTCAATTGAGCCCGAGAGAGTTGATGTAGCACATCATCAAAATGAAGTGAAAGACCCACTTACAAGAGCCCTAGCAAGACCCTATGAAAGTACCCAATTAAAAGCCCATTCAAGGCCCAATGCAAGATCATAAGAAGATGACATATTTTAATTTGTATTTTATTATTTATATTTCAATTTCAATTTCTAGAATGTTTGAATTTTCAAATTTGCCGGTTTTTATGGCAGGTCATAAAAAAAATAAAATAATAAATTAGGAATGTAGTTAGCACCTTCATTCATTAATGACCAACTACCACTCTTTAAAAGTTCCTTCTCCTTTTATTAACTTTTTAACATTGTAATACCTACAAACATGGCTGAAATGTAATGCTTTGAATCAGTTGTTGAATGAAATATTTAAGTGAGAACTTTCTCTATTGTTTTTTGGTGCTTCATGGCTTCAAGTGAAGCCTTTTTTTTGTGAGATTAGGTATTTATCATTGTATTTCTTTTATGTTATTCATTTATCCTCCATAACACTTGCTCCTAAACTCTTCACCACTCTTCATCCACTTCCTAAGCTTCTTAGAATATAGCAAACCAACAACCAAAGCAACCATTCCAAACTCCTCTTCATAGCTCTTGGCCAAGCAAGAGTATATTAAGACCTAATCTTGTTCCCTAACCGTAAACAACATTATAAGCCCATCCAAACCCACCCATCTACTTCCGATCATAAGTATACATCATAAGCTAACCACCAATAATCATTTCTAGCCATTTACTTATTATTAAGCCAATTTTTCAAAGAGATGATTCAAATCAGCCCAAACAAGCCTAATCCAGACTAGACTCGGTATTTTAGCCACCATTCCACCAAAACCTCCACATCACAACTTTAGACCTAAAATCAAACATCAATAGTAAATGTTAGTATTTTATCTCATCAAAAAGGCTACCCACCTCCATCAGTATGAAAATGAAACAAAAAATAAGGATTTAAAAAATCAGACTAAACTCGGAATCATGAGCATGGTTTAAATTTTATGATTAAAAGGGATGCCATGGTCAAATATTTAGTGATTAGGTGTATGAATAAAAGAACTAAAGAAACGGATCCACTTAAACAAGAACTTATGCATCATGTCCTACAATAACTGCATGATCATAAAATATTAAGCGGAATCTGAAAAGAGTTTCACAACATATTCTGCAAAAAAGAATTCAACCTGAGATCAAGAACACAACAAAGGGCAAAAATGTGTGAAGGCTAAAAAGCAGCAGTAAAAGGGCTTGTAATCCATTGCTTTAGGGAAAAAAAAGCCTTCCATAACATAACTTCTTGCTTTAGTTATATTTTTGTCTTTATGGATTCTTAGTCAACCAGGTCAAATGTGAATTTCATTGGGTTGTCACCAACCAGAATTTAAGACTAAAATTCAGAAGAAGTACACAGAAAATGCAAGCTTACCTTTGGTTTTAACAGAAAAACATGAGCATGAAATCCGAATAAGATAGCTCGTACTGCAATAAAAAGAAAATCGTTTAGAAAGTGTGAAATCAATGTTAAATATTTTGCAAAAAAAGTCAACATAGTTCTAAAATTCACCTCCATTAACAATAAAGTTCATAAGATGGAACACCTTCTGGGTTGTCCAGCCAAATTCAGGCACACGAAGCTGAATTCGAATTAGTTGAATCTGCAATAACGAATTAAAAGATCACAACATTGAATGTGACTGCCTATAAAGAATGTTACAGGAATACTCCTACTTGATCTGAACAATTAAGTTAATTTCCACACAAAAAAAAAAACATCCAAAACACAATCATATGATTTAAATGTACAATAAACGTATGTTTTGTGTGTAATTTTGGTTTCAGAAGCATTTTGAAACATTGGAAGCACTAAACAGTGTGAAGCAATAAATAATGCACTTATATAGGTTAATTTGTTCTCTACTTATATATTAATTAAAATAAAAACCATAGGTTTTTCTTAGTTAAAAATGTCACACTTGTAGTTTTCTAGCGTTGCCTTCTAATAGAAACATGAACAAGTTTTTTTTTTATCGTGGGAGACTAAATGTACCAAATAATTTTGAGCGGGGATACAAAGAAATGGTTTAATCATCCATAAGACAAAGAAATGCAGATTCAAATCCACATAAGTTTCATTTATCGACGAGAAATTCAACATGAAGAGAGATCAAGTTATGAAGAATGCTATTATTTTCTCAAATGAGAAAGGAACAGTTGACATGGAAGCAATGTAACAAATAATGGTAGCTGTACTATCTGGTAACCTTCTTAGGTAGCAAATGGGAGTAGATAAATAACAAGAAAATGTAATAAATAAGCATTTAAAATGATAGTAACTTAGTAGCAATGACCAGCCTATGTTTGTCATCTTTTCACAGTCATGTGACATTCCATATGTCATCTCATATCACATCAATGAAATGCACATCAAAATTGAAATAACAACATAGGGCCCAAGATCAACTACTAGCCATTCTTTATTTTGAGAAGAGTCAAATGCTGTTGACAAGTATCTCAGAAGAAAGCATCAAAAGGACCAAGAATTTGGGGCATGTAACTCGGAGATAGAGGAAAAGAATGATAATTGTTTAGCAGAGGCACCTAGTATGAGTAGTCTATGCTAGCTTTTCTAGTGCCCAACAACGGATATCAAAAAATGCTTTAAAGCCAAGTGTTGCAATGTAAAGCCATCATAAGCCAACTTTATCTTGACACAACCAGATAATGCAAAGCATGAAACACGTGTTGTGAGCCATACTTCATTGAAATAATCACTCAGCATGCTGCTCACGCATGCGAATCCAACTTATTGATTTTTCAGTTCATAGGAAGAATAAATGAGCCACGCCTTCACATGCAAATGTAGCCATCAAGTTTTCTTCTCCACACAACTCTTATCTCCATTTCTTCTCCTTTAGCGGTATACTTCTCTCTAGAGTGATCACACTCACACCTCAAGTAAACAGTCAACAATAGCTCTTTTCCTCGTGCAGATCTCAGCTCATTGATTTTAGGGTAATCATCACTTTAGATCCCCCCAAAAAATAGAGTATTATATGAATTAAAAGAAAGATTTAGGTGTTACATATTTAAAAATATAAGCACTTTGTGGAATGCATGTAAATCCCCCCAAAAAAATATCATATTCCAAGCCTGTAATATTTTAGCATACTTATTAGAGAAAAGGATAGCATGCGGATGAGATAAATCATATACTTTTATGGAAATTTTAAACCAATTGAACTGAAAATTTGACAAAAGAAGATGCTTGGGGAAAAAAAAAACACAAGATTTAAATAATAAACCGCAGCATCATGTGCTGCAAAACTTTGAAAGTCTATCTCAAATCATACTATGGGCTGAGAGAAACGTTCCATAAGCATCATTTCTACGCCATGTCTAAGCCAACCTGGAAACTAGGATTAAGGCTATCCTTATAAATAACAATTTAGTCGAGATCATCGACAGCAATTTTGTAAATCCATTTGGGCATAGGTTAAGAACTTAGACAGGGAATGTGCTGATGATGATCAAAACGTGGCTCTAAGCAGCCATTCCAATAAATTCTTCAATGAATATTCTAAATAAGGAAAGAATGAACTCCGCAACAACATGACTGGAACTCTTTGAGCTGCTGGTAAGATACTTGATTAGAAACATGCAGTATAAAAGGTAGCAGATTCATCATATGACCAGCGGAGACCTAACTCTTCCCATGATATTATTAAGAGAATCAAATCGTACGAATCTTCCTTTTCACGGAAGGTCCACTCGGCAAGCATATTAAGCTATGAAGGCCATTCTAAAGTAAAAACATCGATAACAACCCAGAGCTACAGAAAAAGGCGTATGTTTGAAGTCTGACCAAAGCGATGGCAGAGACTAGGGCGTATGCCGCGCAGAGAAAGTAGAAGACGCCATCCTGCCACTGAGTTGACCTGTTTATCTCATCCCACCAGCCGGACACTAGCTTATTGGTAGCCCTCGATGCTTCCACCTCCAATGCTAGCCTCTTCATCTCTGAGTCCCCACTTCAGTTCGCTAGGGTTTCCAAGTTCAACAATCTCGTGCGGGAAGAATACGGGACTTGAAAGCTACAGATCTCTCTCGAAAAAGCAACAAAAGATGGTGTGAAGAGATTGGATAAATTACAGGGACGGACGGGAGAAGCCGGGCGGCGGCTTAGGATTCGATTGGTTTATTTATAATCTATATTGAAAGATTTATATGGATGCCACAGAGTTCCTATGTATTAAGCTACAAACATCTAAAATTTCATATTTACATTAAGATACTTTAGGGGGACTTACAATTTACATTAATGTGTCTAATTCTTAGTATATTGCATAGATGACATCCAAAATTTTAATATTACATGCATACTGCAATTCTTCTCAGTTCCTCAATCTTACTTATCCGTCGTCCAAAGTAATAGAGAAGGCAATGACGACAATGACGGGTTTTCAAAGCTCCTGCTAAACCATATGGCAGAGAGTGGGTCTCTCATGGTTCTGCGTGGGCGACTGACTCATCAGCATACGGAGCATGCTAAACAAACGAATATCCTGACGGGGGAATCTTAATAGTCAAAGCACTTCTATGCCACAAGAGTAGATAAAAAATCGTCATATCCCAAACGAGCGACAGCTTATCGATAAACGGGTCATCAAGATGATATCAACAACAATATGATGAGTGAAAGGACTCAAAGTGGGTTGTCAAAAGAAGGGAGGAGTAATCCCTAAACAGGGAAAAGTGTCCGGGTCAGGGTAACACAGACTCGTCATCCCAAGCTACTATGACCCTAAGTCTATCCAACCATAAATGTAGTCGATCCGACATGTTCAGAGATCCCTGGTGAGTAATCCTTGAATTGTGTCATTCACATGAACCTCGATAGCCCTAAGGTCAAAGAAATGAAACTTTATCATATGACTATCAGGTGGAGCTCTAGTGGTGGGACTTATACCCTTCAAAATGACAAGAATGTCGTTAAAAAGAAGAGAAAGAGGCGGTTCAGCTACAAAGCTGGGAACGCTCCCAACAAAAGGACTTACACCGTGTATGGTTCAGGGAGCATTTTAACAACCTAACCACACTAGATAACCACCTAAGTAGAAATCTCTGTTAGGTTAAGTTGAAGAAACACGGGGGCTTCTCCTCGATGTATGCAGAATGATGCAGTCATCTATTCAAGTTCTAATGTGGAACCCTATTAGTATGACTTAGGTGAGAGCCATGATATGCCAAAATTTGATTAATTTAATCTTTTATTACGATATTGAATAAAAAATTTATAATTTTAATGTCCTTAATAAGCGTAGATCATAATTTTATAACATTTCGGATCAAGGAGAAATAAACAAGAGAAAATAGTTCAAGCATGTAAACGTGCAATAAAGACAATAAACAAGCCAAAAATAATGAAAGACTGGTGTCATTGGGTTGACAACATATCCCACCAAAATGTTGTCAGACATCGTACAAGCACATGTCAGGTCTTAATTCTATATATAAATGAGATTTAGAATTAAGGTACAGGACACGAGTTTGCTAATTTCGGCTCCCGTCACATGATTCTATTTGCTTGGCTCCCCAGCACACATGCTCATACCTTATTTCTAATACAAGACTGTCCTAAGACTTTAAAAATACAGATGAAAAAGAAAAAAAATGACTCGACTTGCATGAACACAACGTTAGTGGGAAATTAAACAATCATGTAACGTATAATAAGTCGTACGTTTTTATCGAGGGAACTAAATTTCACCTACAAACAAAATGTTAGTAGAAATCATCACATGCTCCCCCTTAATGACACTCCTGTGTATGCTTATATATAGGCACGACTCCCTGTAGAAGAATGTCCTGATATGCTACAATGCATATAAAACATTCCAGCACACCAAAAAGGCACAAAAGTGATGATTGTCTAGACAATCAAACCAGTAAAGAACATAAGTCAGAGGCATTGAAAATACTACTTATCACTCTAGTCCTAGCCTAGCACACCATCTAACAAGAACACATTCTAAAAATGAAAATTTTGTATATTTATTTTTGTAATGGAATAAGATCATTCAGTCACTTTTCAAACCTTTGACTTTTACCTCTGTTATGCCTTTGTGAAAATTATTTGGTAATGAGTATGTATGTGTTGAATGATTCAAACATATGAAAGATCATATCATTTAGAGTTTTCTCAATTCGACGCAAGTCTTACACTGTTTGTCCCATTTTGTTTCAGTAAAAATTGTCTCTCAGGTTAACTCACACCTTTCATCAGGATTTAAATAGATCTTGTTGATGTTTTCACTAGGGTAACCATCAAGACTCGGTGATGGGGAGATAACCTCCTCTAGGTGAAATTGATGTCGAGCTTCAAGACAAGTTTTTTAATGATTGGCACTGTGGGTCGATTCTGTTGTTAGGACATCGATTGGACGTCTATAGCATTGTTGTTTGTTCCCTTCACTTTTCTCACAATCATTCAGTTGTTGTTTATACTTATCAAGGTCTAAATTACTCAGCAGGATCAACACCTTGTAGGGTCTTACATTTTATCGGGTTTTAGGCAGATCTTGTTATTGCCTCTGCGAGAGTGATTGCTGAGACTTGCTGCCTGGGTGATTTGTGTCTTACCCTTCATGAAACTTGTTGTTACTTTGTAGGGAATCTTCTCCTAGGTTTTATTCGATTAGGGCCCAGAGACCGAGAATTTTTAATCAAGGGAGAGTTGGGGAACATTCAGCAGGTCATACCTCTTTGGTTCAATGTTCGGACGGTTTTTTGGATCCAAATTCTTGAAGTGTCAATTGGACTCGGGAATTCGTAAAATAAATTTATCATAATATTAGAACAGAGTGTTGCCACCCGCAACAGGCCTAGTAATACACTAGCAAGGGGTTGATTGACTCTTTTCAGTCAATGGGGTCCAGACATCCATTTAGATAAACTCAACACTTAGCCAAAGCCTCTAGGAAAACGACGAAAATGATGTTTCAGACCCTATATATGTTGCATGAACTCCCTATCATGCTCCTTGTTTAAGAGTTTTTGAGATCCACTTCTCCTTGTTAGTATGTCACTTCCCTTCTTATTGTTGTCAAGCTCTACGCTCATCGCATCTTTTAGGATGGTGCATCCATATTTATTCTGTTAGGCATGCCTAAGAAATCAGAGTGGTAGAAACCTTTAAGGAGAAATAGAGAGAGGGAAAAAGAAATAAAATAACACACATGAACTTGCCTTGTATGGGTGAAATGGGTTGTTCTCAAGCTCTGCGACCCATTTTATATCTTATAATTGAAGAGTTATAAAATAGAAGATGAGAGAGATCTCCTTGGAAAGTAGAGAAAAAGAACCGAAGACCCCTTTTACATGTAACAAGTCCCTATTTATAGAAGAAAGGAGATCGTAAACAGAAAAATTACAGATTTGTCCATGCTTTAACAAGAAGGTTAAGCGACATTATTGGCTTTTGTTGTGTCTTTTCATTATTATAATTGATTCTGACATCTTTTTGTATGAACTGAACATTTTGGTCGGCAGTTTCTCGGGTTGGCCGATCAAGTTGATGTCGATCAGCTATTTTATATGGATACCAGCTGACCTTCGCTGTATGAAGTTAATCAGCCTTTAAAGTGGCAGTCGACCGACCTTAGTGTGGTCGGTCGACTTGCTTGACTCTATATTTACTAGTGATTTTTTTAGAATGTTTCTGGAAAAGTTGTTTGAGAGCATTACGTTGATACTTGTGAGATTATTGGGGGTACTTGCATTTGTTTGGTCATTAGAGATTGTCTGCTCTTTGTTGGCCAATGTAGAACTTTATGGTCGCCTGGTTGCCAGTCGACTTTCAGTTCTTCAGCTTTCTCCTCTTTCAACCTTTCTCATCCCGCTTTCACGTGCTTCAACATTCTCCATTAAAGGCAAAAGTCAAGAATTAAGAAGAATTGGGTGGTATGTATGCAACATTAAAATTTTTGAGTGTTAGATGAGAAATACACTTAGAATGAGTGGTATGTATCCAACCACCCGATAATTTTATCTAATCATTAAGAAAGTGTATTTCACTTTTGATATGTCGATTGTTAATCTACACTATCATCCAAAAGCATCGTTCCATGTTGAATAAAAAATTTTCCGAGTTAAAATCAAGATCATTCAGTCTCATACTTTAGCAAATTTGCAACTAAATTGAAGATCTCGACAACGCGAACCTAACATTTCTTAAAGAGATTCAATCCAAGCTCAAATGAGCTCAGAACAAGCATTTGAAGTATGATTAGGAGCTTTGAAGTATTAATTAAATAGTTAAATGATCACCAATTTTAACATGTTTATAATTAAATCAATCATCTCAATGAGAGAAATCCAGAGAACTTAAGATCACACGACTTTAAAATCATTAAAGAACTTAAATACTAAAAAAATGATATATGATGAAATGAATCAACACGGACAGTCTGATGGACTATTTGGGATTTTAGTTAAATTTATCAAAACGTCCTCCCAAAACTTTATAAATATGAGATCATATTCAATATGAAAGAGGAGAAGTTAAGAGTTCACACTCTTGAAAAAAAACGTGAAACCTACAACTGCCAACAATTGTCATTGACCACTTGTAGAGGTTCTTGTAGCTTAGTTATTGTGACTCATTCAAAAGTCCATCTTCGTTTTCTATAGTTCCCTTTAACTTGAAATGTATATAGATTTACTATGATTGAGCTAGGCTCTGTGGTTTCTATCCTTGAGTTTTCTATGTAAAAGTTTTGTCGTCTATTATCCCTTCTATCCTCGAGTGTGTTAGATATTTCTACTGAGCTAATATTGAACTTTTCTTTTTCTGTTGTCGAATTTTTCTGAGCTTTCATTAACTTTTAATAAGTTAACCATGATGATACTTTTGATGTGATGTAAACATTTTGAAAGTTAGATATATAAAAATCAAAAGTTAGGTATGAGGTATGCAAATTCATTAGAACTATGTGGAATGCATGTACATGCTCCAATTATATTTTGTTTTTAAGAATTATAAGAAGTGGATCAAAAACATTCCTTTTATTTAATATCATTAAAATAAGCTATGAACAAATTTATAACTCTTTTCATTTCATTTGATCGTCAATTGGATGATCAAAATTTTAAAATAAATGACTCTAATTTAATTAAAAATGTTTATATTGTTAAAGCATTAATATTGTTAAATGCTAGCAATCAAATATTTGAATACTTGATGATATTTTATAAGCTGTTTTGATGAAGCAAATGGAAATTATATAGAATTAGAAGAAAATATAGCTTGATTATTATGAAAAACTGTCATGAATAATGTTTTATCAGCACAAATTTCAAGACAGGTGAATGAAACAGAAGAACGAAATGACTGACCAAAAGTAGTTGTTGACAATAGTTTCGGGTTGGATGATGGCGAGAGGCGAATTATTAGACGATCGTCGAAACGTGCCAGGAGATCTCCAGCAGGGCGGTGACTAACCATCAAGACGATCAACTGGAAGCATCCTTTTGGATCAAATATTGATAGATTCGAGGTTTACAGAATGATCAGTGAACTCTTGTCAATCGAATCAGTTCCCGAATCTTATTATATGTGAATAACTTTGTAATTACTAAAAAATCCCTCCGAAAAGTCAATAGTGAGAGGATTAATATATACTTTTATAATGTTGTGATTTATGCTATAAATATGGAATCTATGACGTGAATAAATGTTACGCTCTCTTTACTCTTCCCTACTATACCTCTCATCATCTACTTCTCTCTCTTAATGCTATATACATTGGGTGTGTTCTTCTAACATGTCATGACAGGTGTCATGACAAATTATATTTTGTGACATTGATGGTGTATTGACTTCATCTCTAATCAAATAAATCTTCAATAATTTTTTTTAAAAAAAAGGAGTTATGGCTTTCAAATTGAATATCAAGGAAGCAAAATAACAAAGCGCATTATTACTTTAATTCTTTAAAAAATTGGCTCTAGAATGATGTTATTTAATCGGAATCCAACTTTATTTATTGAATGATAAATTAATGGCAAGTAGAGAGTGATATAAACATTGTTATTTACTCAATTAAAGCCAATAAGGCCTGCACTGGCATGCATAAGAGGTCAAAACCATGGCATAAATCTGACTTGAATTTGAATATTCTTCACATTTCATTCAAATCATATTCAGATTTGGCTAAAATCTTGCTCGAAATTTGTTTAGGCTATGTTTGCATCTGGCTCAAATCTTGTTGAAATCATAAGTAAAACTTGTTTCATTCATATTTCAGCATTACTTTGACAAGGTGCAAATATAATTTAACATGTAATGATGTATCATTAGCTTTAAAGGTTGAGTCGCATACAAAAAAATGATTATTCTTTGAGAGGGTACACATGAAAAAAGATTCAAAATTTCAAACCATTTTTTAAAGCATTTGAAAAACCATTTTTTAAACTAGTACTAAACAGCAAATATATCACAAAATTGCTTATAATTACAATTATATTATCATATTTTACTAAATTCTAAAATATTGAACATAGCTAAAAATTCCCATCGATTTTTCACTAGAGAAAGTTGAATTGA